>JAMKCH010009475.1:0-46606 GCA_023653785.1 Ophioderma brevispina | reverse complement strand
TGCATTGACCCTTTGGACTTTTTTGGCCATAGTTCCTCATATATCGAAGTTTCTACTATAACAAACTATACATTTTTTAGAATTCAATTATTAATACATGAGTGTTTTGACAGCATATTATTCAATTTTTACAGTTTCAATTTTAACCATTACCCCCCGTGTTAAAGGTCCATGGACATGCTTTAAACACATCTTACAATACCACCAAACCTGGTTTTCATTAAAGTCCACACACCATGGAAATATGATTACATCTCAAAGAAAGCTGGTGACCTTAGAAATGAACAGAATAAAGTTTCGATTTTTATCTGTCTTTATAAGCTTCTTTGGGGGCTTAAAAACTGTCAATATTTTATGTATTTCCTGGTATTTCCATACCCCCAAAAGCGCCCCATTGCTTATTAATAAATGATTGACGTCATTTCGTAGCACCGATCACTACTCACTGTGCAAAAATGTAAACCCTTGTACATCTCGAGTCATTGTTACTAACAATATGCCGCCAATTCTGTCGTATTAACATTGTTTATTTGCAATAAGAGAGAATGAAGAAGAAAAGTTGGTTGGTACTTGGTGCTATGTATACGGGGATTAATATTGTGAAAACACCTCTAGACTTACCAAGGGAGGTGTGTGACCCGTGGCCGGCCAGTGGACTGAGTGGTGGTTAGTGGGTGTAATCATGGCGTGGCAACCATGCCACACCAACTCTCCTGAAAAGTTATTTCTATTTCTGTGCCTTCATGATTCTTTTGTACACTTATGTGCAAATACATGTTAATTTGTATGAATGTTTGTAGATGACTTCTGCTTTCATATGAATTATAGTTTATTTGACTGGTGGCGGGTCATGAACTGGTCAGTTGCTGCGCATTCTTATTTCACTCTGCCACTTGCAGGGCTTGCTTTGTATGGTATATATGCAAACTTCCATTCAACGATTCACCACGTTTTTTATAATTGATTGTACACATATTAGACCTAGCAAATTCATATATAAACCATCAAAACGCGCGGGAAATTCAATTCAATTCAATTTGAATTTAAAAAAAAAAAAAAAAAAAAAAAAAAAATGTATAATTACAGTATAATATATAATAATCCAATAAAGTATCAAATTGTAGACTGTACTAAGATCAAACTGGGAGGTATCCGAAAAATATGATATGCTAGGACCAGTAATGGACAACCAAATTGGGCTTATAATTATTTGCTGGCCCTGTAATACATTCAAGTAAAATAACTCAATATTATAAAAAGATACAAGTAAGGGGTGAAATAGAAAATTTACATAGGTAAATCAACCTAACAAAAAAAACAGAGAACAGCACACAAACAAAACAATATCTAAGCCTAAACAAACACTTAACGGAAAATCGGACTCGCGAATTTGGAAGAAGGAGAGACTTATCAACACAACTGTTTTGCGGAGGTATTGTAATAAGATTTCATAATGAGGAAGACAGAGAAAGAAGAGATAGAGGTGAGGAAAAGGTAAGGAAAAAGAAGAGATAGAAATAGGATGAGGAAAAGGAAAAGTGAGAGAAATAAGACTTGGGAGGAAATTTTTAAAAAGAATTGTACTGTGATTGAAATGTCTTTTCAGTTGAGGCTTTAAAGTATTTTTTGTTTGATTGTTGTGAATTGTGATGGATTGAAGGGTCCTCCACAAGTTTGACGCCGTGATACTGCTAAAGTGCTTTTCAGAGAGGAAGATTTTGGGAGGGAGGAAGATGAAGTTTGTCGGCTCTTGTTGGTGTTTAGGTTTTGTTTGGGGGGGGATTTTTTGTCTGTTTGTGTAAAGTAATTGGCTGAAGTTCGGAGGTAAATGATTGTTGTGATTAGTCAAACTATGAGAGCGCTCTGTTGACGGGGTTAAGGGCTTCTAATTGAGTTGGTTCAGTGAGTGAAATAATGGCAAAGTGTGAGTTCTGGGGGGTGAGTTTGAGTTGTGGATAGTTCGAATGGCCCATTTCTGTGTGATATTAGTTTTGGTGAGTCGTGAGTGATAGTTGGGGGCCCAGATAATGTTACCAGTAGCTAAGTATGGGGAGAAACTATTAGTGTTGTTGTAAAACGTGATTTAAGTGTAGTCTGGAAGATGGGTGTTTAACTCTGTCAGATTGTACCAATGCGTGAGACGCTTGGTAGTGACAGAGTGATGGTTCATTCCATGTAGTTTATCGCGATTGTGACAGAAATTTGGTTGAATGTACCGGGAGCTTATCTTCTTCCCACACTATTTTCATCTTTACAAGTTGTTTGTTTTTTTCACATATTTTAAGTAACTGGAAGTAAGCCTTTCCAAAATAAAGTCACAATTTGCCTTAGGATTGTAGTGTCTCAGCACACCACTTCACCAAATACCAGGTTTCACTTGTAATTTTGGTGTCCCCTATTCATTTACAGGACGTTTCAATTGATTGAAATTCCTGAAATTGATTTTTTTAAATGGCTTTTTTCTGTTAATCTGTTTTAATTTGGCATGATTGTTAAAAGCAATAGGGTTAATGATGATAACACTGGTTAATAAATATGAAAAATATCAGGTTTTAAATTTGCCACGAAACCACTTGGGTGTCCCCCTAAATATTACATAGGAACTTTGTAATGATTTTTCTGACATAAACCAAACTTAGATATTTACAAATGTCATCTTTTTATACGGAGCAGCCGTTTGAACATTTTTCAAATAAAATTTGCTTATTTTTACAGAATTTAAAAAAATATCAGCAAATAAGTTTGGTGTCCCCTTTACACGTGAAAACTGATTGGTCATGTTAAAATAAGTTGGAGTGATTGGTTCGTGATTTGGTTATGGTTTATAGGTGAAAAAGTGTCAGATTACATTAAATAAAAAAGAAACATGACTCTACCTATCTTAAATAAAAATATGGCAAATTACATGTTTTGTGTGTCCCTTTTTACATGTGAAACACAAAATTCTAACAAAATTGGTAACATTTTCAGCGCCTGTAAGTGTTCATTTTCTCTATTGTAAGGATTCCTAATTCAATGACTTTGAGTTTACTTTCTGAAATTGATCAATGCAGAGATGCTTCAAGCAGAAGAGATGATATTGAATGTAGCTCCAAAAGCCCTTTAAAAGTGCATGTCCAAATTTGGTACCCTAATAAAAAGAACTACCCACATATCCCTGTTTGGAGTCTGTGTCATTGATTTTTGGTGATAATGTTATCAATGATCGTGGCTGTGTTATGCGTATTCTTGTAGGTCTGTTTTAATTTAGGGATCTAGGAGTTTTGCAAGTGATGTGTTGATAAAGTCTTTATGTGTGGATGAGTGGAATAAATTGAGAAGATTGACATTAAAGTTCACCGCCAATATTGACATCACGGTTGGTTTTATGTGTTTCAGTGAGAAGCTGCTCGAAGCTATTATTAAAATTTTGGATTGTGTGTTTTCATGCAGTCTGTAAATACATCCGACAGTTTATGTTTTTTTGGGTCTATTGTTGGTGTAATTGTTAGTTTCGATGAAATGATTCAAATTCTGGTTCTGGTGTTTTGTCGATGATTTTTGATTTAATGGTGATTTTTATGTAAGACAAATCCCCTTCCCCTGCCAGTGAGTGCTCCTGGAATGTACGTGTAGTCCATTAAAGTGAGGTGGTGATTTTGTGTCAGTAGCCATTTTTCTGAAAATGCTAAGACAAGAGAAACGAGTAGTTGAGGTGATCAAGGTAGGTAGTGATTTCTTCATATGATTTTGTAATACTACGGGCAGTTTGAAATGAATATGGGAAAATGAGGTCGTTCTTGATGTTTTTATTAGTGTGTTAAGCTGTCGTCAGTGTAATAGCGGGAGTCCGAACCAGATTTGTTTGTGGATGTGGTGAAGGATGGGTGGTCACTTGTTTGAGATGATATGGGGTCTGTGAGTAACGGATGATTCAAAGGGAGTTAAGTTTGATGATTTTCAATTTTAGTGTTGGGTGAAAAATTCAATAATGATGCGCGAAAGTCTTCGTCGTGAATCTGATGGTTAAATGGCAGTTCGTATATAGCAAGGCCTAGCAATACTGGGACAAGGATAAGTCAAAGTAAAAGAAAGGAGGGGATATAAGGGAGAGAGAGAGAGGGAGGAGAGAGAGAGAGAATGAGATATAGAGAGAATGCACAGAGAGAGGTGAAAAGAAGGAGGAACTTGAGAGATTGTATGGATGAGTAGGTGACAAGAAGAGAGTTGGAAAGCGTAAGAGAAGGCGGGTATATAAAAGTGATGCATACCTTAGACAAGATGTGTTTGACAAGTCAGACAAGACTAAAGCAAAAAATACAGCACCGAGGGTGCAGGGCTGAAATTTAATGTATATTGAGGGTCCGGCCATAACACTGTGCCAGACGAACATTTACAAATCTTAAAACAAATCTTAAATATTACCCAAAAACAAATTAACTTACAGTTCATACCGTTTGGCAATAAATATATATACAAATGAGAGAGACTCGCGGCCGCGCACTAAAGATATACCTAGACAAGCACCAACATCCACTAATAATTACAAAACATATTAGACAGGGATGGTATTGGGTAGGTATGGATTTTTGAAGTAAAATCCCAATTTGAATAAATTATAATTGAAGTTTTTTTTAAATATAACATTAACTCTTCAACAGTTGCCAAAAATATAAGTAAGACATTTCAGTATCATCCATATCAAAACCGTGCAGGTATACATTTACACCACACACATAAAAAAAATTATTTAAGCAGGAATAAAAAAAGATACTGAATAATGTGGGGATTCACAATCGACAGTGGTGTTCACCTTCCGATGATTGAAGCAGGAAAGTACAAAGCGGGCTGTAAAATTACTAAGGGGGGATCGTCCCTTGTGGCTGCAACAAGGTATGGTTCGTTTCGACGGCGTGACGCACTCCGGTCAGCCGCGCATTTCTTATTCATCAAAAGCTGGAAAGGGCTTGTGGTATGGCATGAACCATATACAAGCAATCAGGCAGGTGCCCACGAGATTATAAACAATTTACACAGCATTACCTTGGTAGGAGCAACTGGGGTTTTGTTAGAAAAAAAGAACTGACCAAGAAAACAAAGGCATGCAAAAACCATAACGTGAAATGAATCATGATGGCTCACTCAGCAAAAGAAACCCATTCTGCTCTGGGCAAGGTACTACGATAGGACTAGTCAAAGTACTCTGTATACAACCATGGGGAATAAGGCGTATCGTAATGTAATGTAACACAATGTAACTTGTACATACCTTCTTGGATTCTGTTATATAAGGTATATTGATGCATTCATACAGACAAGTTAAACAATTATAACCATTACACTGACAATAATCTTGAAAAAACTTACAATGGGAACACGTTTGTATAAATGGAAAATAAATCAATTGATCACAGAGCAAACAATGCTATCTTCCGTAGATGACAAAAGTATATCTTTAGGAGATAACAAAAAACATGATGATACATAATCTCGTGTATAGTAACAACATATTATATCTAGATAAATTACATACTACATGTTTAGATAATATACAAGATGCAATGACAATTATGAATCATAATAGTACCATTAAGGTGCATCTTTAGATATCAAGAAAAAAAAGATAAAGGGGGGAGAGATGAGAGCAAGGAAAAACGAAACACATAGCATGGAACAACTACTAAATCAAAATAATATACCGTAATAGAATTTTAGCCTGTATCGAGTAATAATGACATTTCCGTGTATACTTTGGATAGTTAGAAAAAGATTAAAGTGGTAGATGATGAGGCAAGGAAGAATGGAACCCATTAAAAACATTATGAACATGACACGTCTTCAAATACTACTATAGCATATGTAATAACATTTAGTTCAAGTTTGGACTAGTGACATTTCCGTGTAACTTTGGATAGTTAGAGAAACAGGTTAACGGGTTAGATATGAGCAAGGAGAATGAATACATAGGATGCGAACATGGTAATCAATCGGTATCAGAATACATTATGATAATATACATAGTGAATACAACAGAGTATCTGATAAAAACATAGCTCATGATGGGACAAAAACTAAATGCCATAATGAAATTCGGATATGAAAAGTGACATTGCATACAGGAAATGTAAGAATTAGGTAGAAAGAATTCAGAGGTTAGACGGTAAGCAAGGAAGAACTAAACACGTGTCCATTTGAACATGGTTGAGTTCACTACAATCATGACGTCAAATCTATAGTGTGCTAGTACATAAGTATGTCATCAGTAAACAAATAATAGTGACATTTCAAGATATACTTTAGATATAAAGAAGACAGACTAAAGGGTCGAGATGGATGAGCAAGGAGATTGACCTATACATGACACACATCAAAAATGCTATATACATACATGTTTATCATTTAATAGAGATATGAAAATAATGACATACCAGGATACATTTGGATAGTTAGAAGAAGATTAAAGGGGTAGATGATGAGCAGGGAAGAATGAAATCCTGAATATTGTGAAGCAGGGCATGCAAAAAAATGGCAATTGCACATTGCGACAATTAATATTAAGTATCAACAGGATACTATATGCATGAGGGGTTCATTTAGAAAAAATAGAGAAAATGGAGGAAAACGGACAGCGGAAAATAAATGGAATCGCATACTATTTGCACCACACAAATACGCTGTAGAGCAATAACGTGCCGGCTCGAGTGTAATGCATCACGTATGTTAGGTTTCCACGTCTTAACACGCTCCGGGTAGCCCGCATTATGTAATATAACAACAATCATAACATATACGCCGAAAAAAAAGTGGAGGACCTGACCTGAAAAGGACACCACTGGTGTGAAAAACATCAAAGCATGCAAGAGCTGGGCATGGTCGTGGTCCCTAAGCACGAGTGGTTGTAAAAGCGAGGTTGGGGAATAATACAATAATGGGATACCATAAGCAAATCATAAGAGAGGTACAAGTGATTAGGGTACCCGAACAAGTCATGGGGTGAAGAGTAAGGGCGCTTTCCCACTATGGTGTTTGGTACCAGACATGGTACTCGTGCTCATCGAGCCCACTTCCTGGCTAGTGGGAACGCTTTTTAGTGGATCGGACCTACATCCGAGATCGCGTCCGAGACCACTCAGGGAGGTAGTCTCGGACTAGGACGTGTACCAAATGCACAGTGGGAACGCGTTTGTTCATCGTAAGTGGGCTCGGCTCGCATATCACCGCGGAAACCAACTGCCTTGGCTGTGAGCACGACCCGGGGAGCAAGGACAATTATCGCAACGATCCGTATTTTTCTACATTGAATTCAAACAAATATACCCTGAAACTCTACACATTTCTTCCTGATTAGTTTTTTCTCTATATGTGTATGATGATCTTTCAATTAGTATCAAACACGATACTTGAAGAGATTTGTTAGCGATAACAGCAGCGGTGAAAACAGCGTGCTGACGGACATCCATAACACATAAACAATGACACTTCCGGTTTACGATGAATCTGAAAATGGATACGGTCACGCACATCACGCCGATCAAAATGAGCAGAAAATGATAACTAGTAAGGGAGCGGGTTTTTGTTCGGCAATCAACATGTTTTACATCAACATTTTCGTTCAGAGCATCCTATTTGTTTCCATTTAAGTTCAACAGGAGGAACAGCGCGTCAATATTTTTGCAAAATAAAATATCATGACGAATGTAAGGAACAACATCAGGGTAAGTGGCCCGATACACATCGGGCATTTGGCACGGAGGAGACATAATGGGAGTTTGAGAACGCCAAAATCAATGTGGGCCGAGCCCTCTTCTATGTGAACTCGGACCTAGGTCCGAGCACACGTGTTTATAGTGGGAACACGACCTAATGAGGATGTGGGTGGATGGTGGGTATTAAAAACAGTATACGATACATTATAATCACAATGGAGGAGTATATGGGAATGATAAAACATGAGATGGCTCTTGAACAAATACATTGTAATCAATGCAGATTATGCAGAACAGAAAGTGTGTCAAACATGTAAGCAATGTTTAAGAGTACCTATGTAAATCAATAAAGCAAGTGGAGATAGTAATACAAACCAACACAGTGCATACATTATAATAACATGGGTATAAACTCATCACCCAACTGTTATCAAACACAACATTGAATGGAAATCAAGGGCTTATAAGATATATAACAACACATTGTGTAATATTTAGTTAAGAGTCCCGATCAGCAGAAAAGGATGCCACTTTTTATTGTCATTAGTGAGGGCGATGATTTTGCATCTTGCGTCCATCCACGCGTTTTTGAGGGACCCTAGTCTAACCAGACGCTGAGTATCGCGAGGATCTCCATGCGAGCAGCGGTGAGACTCCTGTAATGAGTAGGGATTTGCCTTTAAGATGTTTCTTTGCGTGGAAAAAAGCTGCTGCATCCGCTTGTGTATGATAGGGAATTTGATGATGATGGGTCTTGGTTTGGGTTCTGCGCCATCGGACCTCCAGGTATTGTGTACTACACGATCCTGTGGGTCTATCACTATGCTGCTGGTGAGTTTGAGTTTCAGGTGTGTATTTATAAGGTTCACACTTACTTCATTAGTATCTTCACGGCGTGTTCTTTTTCTTTTCACTCCATGCAGCAGCAGGCAGTTGCGCCGACGATATTGTTCTTGGTTGTCCATCTGGTTTACATCACACATCATCACAAGCTTCTTCTTTTCCTCCATCCCAAGTTGCTCATATTTGGTGTTGAGTGATTTGGATTTGGTCGTCTCTCTTGATTCCAATTCAGATTTGTTTTTTTTTGAACAGATTGGTATACCTCCTGGTGTGGTAGGGATTAGTTCCTCTTTAATGTTGGATGTTCACACGGCACTGAAACTTTCCACCAATGAGTTGAAGAAGGACGGTGTATGCAGGATGCCAGTCACTATGATGATATTAGAGGCTGAAAACAATCCATCTTTAGTGAGAACCTCACGGACAGTTGCGGTCACGATTCGGCTGGTCAGTAGACCTGGCTGTGAGGTTGCGATTCGGTGCCTGGTTATTGTTGTCCAGAGACCCTGACTTGCCTCTGTTTTTAGTGACCAGCTTTACCTCTAGTTGTCGCGCCACTGTTGATCAAAAATCACTTCAGCTGCAAGCAGATTTTTTACTTCATCTACTTGATGAGTGGAGAGGTAAGGTTGATGATGTTTTTGATGATGAAGAAATATGAATATTTTTGAGGAGCTTCCTCCCCACTCCTCTCCTCCTCCTCCTCTCTCTCTGCAACAACATCTACATCTCGCTCAAGCATATCCGATAAAGGAAGAAACAAGGTTTCCGCAGAAAACTGCTACCATGATAATGGTTGGAGGCTGTAATCATAGGTTGAACGGCAAATTGTACGTATAATTTGATAAAACGGCCCGTATAGAAGCGCTGGAATGAGCTGATAACATGAACCAAACCCAGTTGGGGATTTACCCTGATAAATGGTCAGTGTTTGTGCTAATAATACTTTCAACATTTCACAAAAAAAGAAATTTTCTGCACCCATCATTTCATGGGCCAAGATTCTTGTTAATAACTGATTTGGTCTGAAAGCTGGAAGTGTAATTTAACAACCCCCACGGACTGAGAAAAAACACTAGTTATGCACGATAAGACCACGCCACAGATAACGTGAGCTAACGTACTGTGTAACTTATCTGTTGTGCAGAAAACGGGGTGAATCGTGACACAGAGGGTACACACATAGGCCTAATTGCGTCGTATTTTTTGAGGGTTTGAGGTTAGAAAATCCATTAGTTCGCTTTGGTTAATAAAGCTCTCTAACCCCTTCTATCAATGTAAAACATAAACATACCTTGCGTAAATGGGGTATGTACAAACACACACCCTACCCACATGCGCCCACCGGATCCGGCCCCCGTCCCCAGCTGGCGCGGGTCGTTTGCCCCTCTCAACTCCGGTTTCCTTTCCACAACCTTTCCTCGTTCTCTCCCCTTCCACCATCGCTGATGATCTTTCCAGAGGTCTTCCCCCCGGCTTCCGGCTGTTTCCCCCTTCTCCGGTTCCCTTTTTAAACTTACGTAAAAATTGCTTTATATTTGGTCCAATTGATCCCGTAAAAATTTTACAACAGATGGGCGTTACATGTCAGGAGGTTTTTTTGACAAGTAAGCTCTTCCCCCTACATCAATCAGCCCCAAACCTGAGACTAGAATACCCAAAAGGTTTCTAGTCTCAATCAACAAAAGCCAACAGACATTGCGGTCATCAACGAAAATATTTGGTTTCCAGCCGAGAATTTACGTTTACGGCACATTTTTGATCCGCTCATGCTGTCCTTATTCACACGATTGCTCGCTTATACAAAGTCATATATCAAGTTTCCTAATCTCGCACAAATAACAATGAATATGTACTTATTCAGATTGAATAAAAACCGATCAAATTATTTACCTCTCAATAAAAAATATGTGGGATTTTTTTTTCAACACTGTTCAATGCGTGGCACGTACGCTGTGTATGCATCACCCCACGGTTAATCCCGTTACGTATCACCTTCGTTGTCTCGGCCGGGGTATTTCCTTACCGGGAAATAACCCTGGATAGCTCTTCGCTATCCCGGGTACATCCCGACGATGAATATCCCCATTCTGATTCACATCTGCATATTTTGGACATCGGGCTTGTACTTTTCACTTATTTTCGTGAAAATGAAAGATCTACGAAACTGATTTCCGAACCCGTTGTGCGTGCGTTTAGTGATGATCCCGACATGATTTATTGACCTTATACGTTAATGACGTCACAGTCATAGCGCCCAATTTTGACGGAATTTCCATTTGTTTTATAGGGGGGTCTAGGAAAATAAATCTTTCAGTGTATTGTTGACTTCCTGTAGCAGTGTGGAATGTTTTCGTTTATTTTATATCAAAAGCTTTCTATTGATATTAGTCTAATTTCATGGTGTGTGGACTTTAATAAGTATGTATTGTATCAATGTAACAAATCTGCATTGAAGCAGCACTTGAGAAACCGTTTTTTATTTGATAAAAATTGGGCATAATACCGTATTGTTCCTAATTAATGCCCCCGGGGCGGTGCATTTTCAAAAAGAGGGGGCGTTGCGGGCGTTTACTAACAGTCCAAAAATGGACCGTCAAATTCCCCACAAAAATCACCTTACACAGTTTATTACAAGGATACTGGGAGTCCAGATTGCGTTATACACATGAAATCAAAAAACATACTTTGTACCTTTGTAGAAATTATTGATGACATAGGATTATGTTACGGATTATGACAGTCCTGGCCATAATCTGCCGATTTAGGTAAGATAAACTCTTTTCTTGAATTGTTTTATCCAAAAATCGTTGTGGGGGCGTTTATTATTGATGGAGGGGCATTTATGAGGAACAACACGGTATGTGTTTTTGGACAAGCTTCAAAGGAAATTCCAAAACGAAAGTGATTATCGTGCTGGCAGCGATGACCCGGGGAAAGTTGACGCCCCGTATAACAAAACGCGATACGCGCATGATCGTCATCGTGGACCGGACGTGCGCGTGACCCAGTTTCTTGCATACGTACCGTGAGTTGCCCACTTTTGCGGCCATATGCGTGTACGTGTTGTATCATTATGGCATTTTTTTTCTTGATTTGAGCCTTAAAATTTACGATAATAATTGTGTGTGTGTATTGTCAAAGGGTTGTGCACCACGGGTGACAGTACCACCAAGGAGAATCAGAACGAATTAGCTTATTCAAGTTCCCAGACAAGAAACCGACCAAGGAGAGATATCTGGCGTGTGCGGTGCGGTTAGCCCATGTGAGCTTGTTTACACTTGTTACTTGACGTCATAACGGGGTCAAATCCAACTCCAGCATATTGATGAACGCGTTCGCGGAAAACAGGAGAAGCCCTGTCAGTTAGGTATGGTCCCATTTTTCACAATCATGGTGTAACTTTTGTACCCTTGGGGTCAAAATTTAAAGTACTTTTTATTGCTTGATTTTCACTAAAAATACTCACAAATGTCAATTTTGAATTAATCACTGTTTTGGAGCTTAATCTATTTGCAAAATTATGTGTAATTTTGGAAATATTGTGGCATAATGGGTACAATTTGAGCAAAAAATCATTTTTTGTGAAAATCCATTTTTCCAAAATTGTAAAATAATTTTTCAGCAAAAGAGAACGAGATACTATTTAATTCAACAGTATTGAGTTCCACAAATTTGACACTGCTTTTGACTAGTCCTTGGTTGAAATCAAAATATTTGGAAGGGAAAGAGCAACATTTGATGGAAAATGTCATATCAACTCACCCAATTTTTAAGTTTTTCAAATATGTGTTCAGTGAGCCAATTCCCGGGTCTGCTCCTGGACTAAATCGTCTCAATGAGGATACTTCCTGACACAAATTGCAGAATCTGTAAATTCTTACAAAGTTGAATTTTACACTTGCAGTCGTTTCGGAATCAGAGTGCACAGTTAACAGTGTTAACATGTTTCGGAAGTGACAAAGGATGTTACCATGGCCTTTTGTTTGATAATAATTAGAAAATGCTCTAATTTTGCATTGCACAGCTTCATTTATGAAAATAAGAGAGCTCTGTTAATAACTCTCCTGGTTCTGTAGGAGCTCAACAAGGGCTCAATTATTCAGTATAACAAAAAACACAGGCTTTTCAAGTAATAAGGAGCTCAAGTTTTTGGAGCTCCTGAAACTGCTAGTAGAGCTGTAAGAGCTCCGGAGCTATAGCCTTATCCTCAGGAATGCTGAAAGGTCTAATCTCGCACAAATAACAATGAATATGTACTTATTAGATTTGAATTTACGACCAAATTAATTAACTTTCAATAAAAATATGTTGGGATTGCTGTTATCAACAAAACTGTTCAAAAGCTGGACTCGCGTGTGTATGCATACCCCACGGGATCCCCCGGTACGTATCACTTCGGTGTCCTCCGCGGGGTATATGTCCTTACCGGGAAATAACCCTGGATAGCTCTTCGCTATTCCGGGTACTTCCGACGAAATTCCCCAAATTCTGATTTCATATGCATATTTTGGACTCGGGCTTGTAATTTCACTTTATTTCGGTTGATGATGAAAGATCTACGAAATTGATTTCCGAACCAGTTGTTCGTGCGTTTGGTATGATCCCCTAATATTTATTGACCTGATACGTAATGACGTCACAGCATAGCGCCCAATTTGAGAATTCATTTGTTTTCTAGGGGGTGGGGGGTCAGGGAAAATAATCTTTTCAGTGTAATGGTGACTTACCTGTAGCAGGTTGGAAGTTTCTCGTTTTATTTCATCAAAAGCTTTCTATTGCTATATAGTCATAATTCATGGGTTGTGTGGATTTAATAGTTATGTATTGGTTAGCATATGTAAATCTGCATTGAAGCAGCAATTGAGCAAGAAACCGTTATATTTGATACAAATTGGGCATTCAACCGTACTGTTCCTAATAACCGCCCGGGGGGCGGTGCATTTTTCAAAAAGAGGGGGCGTTTTCTACAGTCAAAATGGAACGTCAAAATCCCCACAAAATCACCTTACACAGTGTATAAAGATTAATGGGAGTTCCAGCGGATGACGTATACAAATGAAATCACAAACATACTTTGTACTTGAGAAATTATGATGACAATAGCCGATGTTGATAAGGATTAGCCAGGTCCTGGCCCAATGAAATCATGCGACTTAGGTAAGCTTAACTCATTTTCTTGAATTGTTTGATCCAAAAATCGTAGGGGGGCGTTTATTAGAGCAGGGGGTTTATTAGGAACAACACGGTTATGTGTTTTGGACAAAGCTTTCAAAGGAAATTCCAAAACGAAAGTGAATTATCGCGGTGGCAGCGATGACCCGGAGGAAAGGTGAGCCCGCGTATAACAAATACGCGATAGCTGTCATGATCGTCATCGTGGACACGGACGTGAGCGTGGTCAATTTTTCTGCATACCGTACCGGAGTTGAGCTCTTGCGGCATTATAGGCGTCGTACGTGTTGTATCATATGGCACAATTTTTTTTGATTTGGCGCCCTTAAAATTACGATAATAATGTGCGATTGTCAACGGGTGCACCAGCGGTGACCGTACACAAGGAGAAGCAGAACAGCATAGCTTATTCAGTTCCCGACAAAGAAACCTGACAGGAGAGATATCTGGAGGTGCGGTGCGGGCGGTTAGCCCAGGGAGCTTGTTTACAAACTTTGTACTCTGACGTTCATTAACGGGGGTTCAAATTCCCAACTCAAGCATCTTTGATGTCGCGTTCGCGAAACACAGGAGAGGCCCCTGTCAGTTAGGGTTATGGTCATTTCACAACAGTGGTTGTATTTTGTACCCTTGGGTCAGAAATTTAAAGTACTTGGTATTTGTAGTTCACTAAAAAAGTACTCACAAAATGATCCAATTTTGAATTATTACTGTGGAGCTGAATTATGCAAAATATGTGTAATTTTTGGAAAAGATTGTGCATAATGGGTAAATTTGCGCAAAAATCATTTTTTTGTGAAAATCCCATTTTTCAAAATGTGTAAACATAATTTTAGCAAAAGAGATACTATAATTCAAAAGTATATGGTAGTTCCAAAATTTACCACTGCTTTGGCTAGTCCTTGGTTGAAATCATCAATATTTGTAAGTGAAGAGCACATTTGATGGAAATGTCATATCAACTCACAATTTTTAATTTTAAATATGTTCATGAGCAATCCCGGTTTCATGCTCCCTTGTACTAACTCTTCAATGATGGATACTTCCTGACACAAATTGTCCAGAAAACATCTGTAAAATTCTTAACAAGTTGAATTTTACACACTTGCGCGTTCGGACCAGGACAGTTCATTGTTAATGTTTCGGAAGTGACCAAAGAAGTGACAATGGCTTTGTTGAAATAATGAGAAAAAATGACCTAATTTGCATTGCACAGCCTGGCCTCATTTATGACAATACGAGGAGCTGGTAATAATTCTCCTGGGTCATGTTTGGAGCTCAAACAATGGGGCCACTTAATTACATGTCATAACAAAAACACAGGCTGTTCAAGAATAAGGAGCTCAATTTGGAGCTCCTGAAGACTGCCAGGAGAGATGTAGGAGCTCCGGAGCCTATACTTGCCTCAGAAATGAAGGCTCCTGCTTGCAACAAACATATTCATTCATTCTAATTATAAGGAGACACAAATAGACGTAGCCAAGGTGTCACAACAAACAAAATTCTAAGGTGAAAAATACTGTATAATTACATGTACGTATTATCTATGTTGCAGGGAAATTAACATTTGTTGTAAAAAATTACCAATCCATGTGAGACTCCTAGTGCAAAGTTCTTCAAATGTACTCCTGAAACACAATTACACTTTTTAAGACAGATTTTCATGTATAAATCTGTGAACTAAATGCAAGTACACAGTCATTTGGAGGTGACAAGATGTTAACAAATTGTTCTCATGACCTGGGGATTTAATAACACAGAAAAAAGGGGCTTTGGTTATAATGTTGCATTTGAACAGATTCATTCTAGTTTACAAGAGGACGAATTCTTTAGGTTGACCAAAGAAAACATTGCAGGTCATGTATACCACAAGAGGTTGCAGGCCAACGTGTACTTCTTTGAACAAGCTTTATTAAAAAATAATAAGAAAAATCACTTGGTGTGTGCTCACTTCTCGATGTTTAACTAAAAACATAAATTGGCCATAAAAAAACTCAACGGTTGTGTGGACGCTATTACAGGGCGCATAATTGTGAAAAACATATCATGTTGAGGGCCATGATTGTTGAAAAATATCATTTTGGAGGCAAAAAACAAACCTCAGGACAAAACATTTGTTAACACACAAATGCGGAAGGTTAGGTTTATTCTCATCCGCAAGACCAAGAACTTAGAATTTGTAATATTTACAGTCGTAGTTTTTCCATTCAAGCTCATTCAGTAATGTTTCAATTCTGAGACCAATTTTGTTGGAGTCTTATTGAAATCCCTAGCCATGATTCCCATTTATAGCAAAGTTTTGTTCTTAAACGATTGTGATGTGTTGCGTACCAGTGTTAACAAATTTTAAAAAAAAAAATGCTGCAGGGTCATTACATGCCAAAAACAGGAAAATGCACCATCTTTGTTTTGCTTTTAATTTTGCCCATGCATCCAGCTTTTGTAGTTTATGATCCAGTTCACAAAGATTCACCAAAAAAAATCATGTTCTATCTTTATAGTAGCCTGTGGAAGTTTATGACTGAGCAAAATTTCAGTCATTGGCGTTTGCCATCAAAAAATATGCCTTCTACTGAGACATCTGCTGAAATCTAACATTCAGTGCATTACCTGCCTTCATTGTTGATAAGTGTCCACATCCCCATGCATCAAGTGATTATGTTACCTGCTGTAACTAAACTTCAATGTCATCCCCTTTACTTTAGCATGAAGTATTTTGCTGAAGAGTTAAAATGCTTCGTGTGATGGTATGACCGGAGGGGGAAAAAAATGGAAAAAATAAAAAAAAAAACCAAAAAAAAAAAACGCTGCCTCTCAAGGTTGGGAACCCTTTTTATAAAGTATTACCCCATACTCAACTTTCTTTTTTATTTTTGGGTTGATTGTACTTTGAGTGGATTTCTAATTCTTTTGCATCTGTAAGTACACTTAAGTTATTTGAAATATTTGCATTGTTGCAATGCCTTTTTCCTCCGTCTATATTAAAACGGGTAGGCAGTATACATGTATACAGTATTAAAAGATCATGGCCCTCAGCATAAATGTGATCGGATCAAGCCAAAATTGAGTATAAAGTCGCGTCATATTCTAGTTTACTTTTCCATGAGTGTAACTGTAGGCACCATTTAAAAAGCTACATTTTGCTGAAAACCCCCATTGAAATGGACCAATTAATTCCAAGATGCGATCAGTTAAAGGGTGGCCCAAAAACAATAGGAAACCAAAAGAATTTTCTCTTTTGTTGGCTATATCTAACAATCAATACTATTTGCGACTTCCGACTCATTTGCTTGATCAACATCAAATAGCATATAATCTTGACAGTGCAGTGAGAAGCAGGTCACGCTGGCCATGCTTTATTTGCTTTTTTACATGAAAACAATGTTGCAACACTGACCTCTACAGTTGGTAGAAAACGTTTGTAACAACTTCGTTTTGGGGGCTCGTAATACGTGTTTCATTTACAAATATTGCAGAAATGTGCTAAAAAGTCTACTTCATACCTCAGATGGGATAATATAATTCTAGATATTTTTGGGGTTGAAAAACAAGGATTGACAGTTAAAAAAATCGTGTGTGCATCAAAATGGGTGGTCTTGACAATTCAGGAGCCCCCATCATTTAAAGTTGACCCAAATCATAAAGGGAAATCTTTCTGTAAAAAAGTCTGTGCAAGTGAAGCTGTAATCTGTTTGGAGAAAGCGGAGACCACGGTTAGTTTATAGATTGCCAGTTTTAACATGAATTCCCCTATACTTTAACATGCCGAAAAACATCCATGATTTGGCACCGTTCTGTGTGTGTGGGGAATCCAACAAAGAGCAAGGAAGCGGGTCTTTGTGGTTTGTGCAAATCCAGCCTTCTGACCTGTACAACAATTCTTGCGGTTATCCTTGTGTCACTGTGCACCTCAGGCTGGACTGTTGAAACTTTATATTGCATAGTGGATTACTAACCAGACACCTATAATGTAATTGTTGAAAAAGGGTTTACTATTTGCCCTAAGAACATCTAGTATATGATTGAGGATATGTAATACATTGTACGTTGTAAAAAATTATGGCAAATTATTTGGTGGAGCAGCAAAAAATACATACCCCCCCATTTAGAATTTATAAAACAACTGTAATGTCTATATAGTTAGTGTAAAGTATACTTCATCTAAATGAAAAATAAAGGCTCTTTCAAGAGCTGAATGGTGGACCTAGACAGTTCAGGTTATTTTTCTAGGACTTTTTTTATTCAGGCCCCTTAATAAGGGAATATAACTTTGAGGCATCATAAAAAATTTAGATTTCTTGCCTGGGTCAATGGAACAAACAGCAATTAATACATAGAGCCCCTTCAGCAGCAGGATCAATAATCTGGGGTTGCCCCAAAAATGGAAATAATATTATTTCACATGAATGAGCGGGAAAGATAGCTCAATCAGGTAAGCGCACGACTCCAGTGTATTGTGCTCATTCATACGTATAGGCGTGCGTTCGAGCCTGTGAGATTCAGGCTTCTTGTAATTCCCTGGACCAAGAAATTAACCGACTTGGTTGTCTCGAGTTACCCATGCGATATTTGAGAAGCTGGTCCCGGCTGCTATGCGAGGGTATCTCGATGTAGGTGTGCTGATAGGAAAGCGCTTGATCCCGATATGCGAATCCCTTGAAATGATGCTAAATGGTTTATGGTATAGTGGGGCCACATGGATCAGCGACCATTTGTGAAATCGCTAGAGGCCAATAGCATAAGGCGCTATACAAATCTCTGCTATTATTATTATTATGATTATTATTGCTAACACATCAAAATTGTGGGATTGCCTCAATTGCACAGGCTGGTCAACCCGACCTGTTGCAGTACAAATGTCTTTCGATTTCCTTGCCGGAGGACAATGCATAAAATAGAGTTTTATTTTGTGGTCAACGACAAAAAAAAAAATGTAATAATCTAACACCTTTAAATATGAAGCAAGCAACAAACCCCCAAAACACAACTATTTAATGATAATCCAATTACATACTGTTACGTACAATTAAACTCATGCAAGAAACTAGAAGGGCGTTGGTTCATGTAGCAGTATGCATCCGGCCTGGGGAATTTTAGTGACTTTTTCACATGGTCACCATTTTTTTTGGCCGGTATTTACAGTAGGCACAGCAAGTTAATTCAAATAAAAGGAGACTTCTCAAGAGTCACAATTGGAGTCAATCTCCAAAATAGTAAGGGTCAAAAACATAAAGCCAAATAATGTCACAAACTTAAGGTCTAGGGGCATTTACCATTTCTATAATGGGTCAGTGAATCTAGCACAGGCATGCAAGGAAAACATTTGAGTATTTTAAGACCCCACAGCAGCAGTGGTCCTGCCAGTGTGCCCCTGAAAATGGGAATTAAAAATATTTCACAGTACAAGGAAATTGAAAGGAAAATGTCGAAGTTATTCCTGTTTCTCAGTTTACACCAGGGTAAATAGCCTGTGCGGTCCTGATTAGTTGCTAAGATTTTTACATTTTGATTAAAATGATACTTTGTTTTATTGTTGTGATATAGTGTGCGTAAGTTACATTTTGTTAAAATGATACTTTGTTTTATTGCAAGGATGAATTTTGCTCAGATTTGTGAAACTTTGATGAACCATTCAATAAGAACGAATGGAATACTATGGATTTGGTGGTGACAGCTTAGAATTAATCACCAAACACGTCATGGCAAAAACTCACGATGTATGGGGAACTCTTTGTTTTGGCATGGGATGACCTGCAAGAGTGGGTGCTATTTAGTTATAACAAAAATTTGTGTGTTCAAAAATGTGGGATTTGAATAAGTAATGGCAGTTACACAAGCTAGGCCTTGCAATAATGTTGTATACACATGTTAACAAAAATGTCACCCCAAACAAACAATGATTAGATTGGGTTATTTCTCTAAAAACATGCAAAATGTTGTTGGTCAAGCTCTATTCAAAAAAAAACCCTTTACAAAAAAATTTAAAACGCAAAAAATTTAATCAATAAATAATTTTAAAAAACAAACAATTCAGGCCACCATTACTGTCACAAAGACAAAGAATGTTATGTGTCTTGCAGTCTATTCAAATGGCACAAAAAAAGTAACAAATAAACACAAAAACATGGTAATTAGTCACAAATTTATACAATCGTAGTATAAGTATTAATTTTATCATTTTGAATTATGAATTTCCCCTATACTTTAACATAGCGAAAAAACATCACTGATTTGCACCGTTTCCTGTGGGGGAAAAAACCCTCAAACAAGGCAAGGACGCGTGTCTTTGTGTTTGGTTTGTGCAAATCCATGCCTTCTGACCTCGTACAACAATTTCTGCGGTTATCAATTGTGTCCAATTGTGACATCAGGACTGGACTGTTGAACTATATTGGCATAGTGGATACTATACCAGGTCTATAACTGTAATTTGTGAAAAGAAGGAGTTTGTTTTTACTATTTTAGCCCTAAGAACATATAGTATATGATAGGGATATGTAAATCATTGTAATGTTGTTAAATAAAATTATTGCAAATCATTGGTGGAGCAAAAAATACAATTACCCTTTAGCATTGTATAAAACAATGTAATGTCTATATATATTGTAAAGTATACTTTCATCTACTAATGAAAAAATAAAGTCTCTTTCAAGAGGCTGCATGGTGTTGGGACCTAGCAGTTCAGGTTATTTTTTATAGGGACTTCTTTGTTATTCAGGCCACCTTAATTGGGGAACCTAACTTGAGGGCATAAAATTTAGATTTCTTGCCTGGATGGTAATGAGACAAAACATGCATTAATTACATTTAGAGCCCCTTCAGCAGCACGGATCAATAGCTGTGGGGTCCCCAAAACTGGAAATACATATTATTTACATGAGTGAGCGGACAATGATAGCTCAATCAGGTAACGGCTCGACTCCAGTGTAGCTCATCCATGCGTATAGCCGTGCGTTCGACCATTGAGATTCAAGCTATCTTGTAATTTCCCTGGACAAGAAATTAACCGCTGGTTGTCTCGATTTACCCATTCGATATTTGGGAAGCTGTCCCGGCTGCGATGGTTATCTCGAGATCGGTTTGCTGATAAGGGGAAAGCGCTGATCCCGATCTGCTGCATCCCTTGGAAATGATGCTAAATGGTTATGGTATAGTTGGGCCACAGTGATCAGGGACCATTTGTGAAAGCGCCTTAGAGCCAATAGCAATAAGGCGCTATATAAATCTCTGCTATTATGATTATTTTAGATTATTTACAAATCAAAATTGTTGGTATTTTATTGCTCAATTTGCACTAGCTGGTCAACAGACTTGTGCAGTACCAAGTCATTCTGATTTCCTTGCAGAGACAATGCACTAAAATAAGTTTGTCATTTTGTGGTCAACTTGAAATGGAATGAACAACCATTTAAATAGAGCAAGCAACAAAAACCCAAAAATTACAACATACTTTTAAGATAATCTAATTACAACTTTTACGTACATTAACTCATGCAAGAAAAACTAGAGGTCTCTGGTTCATGCTATGCATTGTGCATCCGTCCTGGGTAATTTTAGTGACTTTTTCAATGGGGCACTTTTTTTTGGCCTTGTATCATACATGTCGGCACAGCATTAATTTCATAAAAGGTAGGGAATTCTCAAGAGTCACAATTGGAGTCAATCTCAAAAGTATGTAAGGGTCAAAAACATTTTAAAACGCCAATAATATCACAAACTTTAAGGTCTAGGGGATTTAACCCCTTTCTATAATGGGTCAGTGAAATTACTGCACAGGCATGCAGGAATTACTTTGAGTATTTTAAGACCTACAGCAGCAGTGGTCACTGCCAGTGTGCCCTGCAAATGGGAAATTTAAAATTTCACAGTACAAGGAGAATTTTAAGGGAAAAATGTCAAAGTTATTCCTGTTCTCAGTTACACCATGGGTAAATAGCCATGTGCTGATTTAGTTGCTTAGATTACATTTTTGTTAAAATGATACTTGTTTTATTGTGCTGATTTAGTTGCTTAAGATTTACCATGTTTTGTTAAAATGATACATTTGTTTTATGCAGTGACTGAATTTTGTCAGAGTTGTGAAAATTTGAGAACCATTCTATGAGAACGAGGAATATATGGATTTCTGTTGGTGATCTCAGGCTTAGAAATTTAATCACAAACATGTCATGGCAAAACTTTCAAGAAGATGTATGGTGAATCTTTGTTTTGCATGGAATGACCCTGCAGAGTATTGCTAATTAGTTATAACAAAATATATTGTGTGTTAAAACTTGTTACTTTGAAATTAAATTAATGGCAACACAAAGCTAAGCCTTGCAATAATGTTGATATACAACATTGTTAACAAATGTCACCTCCAAAACAAACAATGATTTCAAAATGGGTTTTTTCTCTAAAAACATGCAAACATGTTGTTTGGTCAAAGGCTTATACCTATTTTATATCTTAAGAGATATAAGGAAATCATAAATTAGTTAAAAAACAAACAATCGGCACATTACTGTCACAAGACATGTTATGTGTCTATGGCATGTCTATTCCACACAAATGGCACAAAAAGCAACACCAAACTTAACAAATATAAACACAAATACACTGGTAAATTAGTCACAAATTTATCCAATCTGTATGTTATAAATCATTTTGATCATATGAATATGTTTATTTCCAAGGTAAACCATCACCAGTTAAACACAGTAAGGCCTCCAAGCTCCCAAAATGAGCAATTTTTGCATTGTAACAAAATTAATGTCATCTCCGAGACAAACAATTTCAGTCTCAGGGAAATTTTAAAGCTGACTTGTGCAGCACCTTGTGAGTGTATCCTATCATGATGAGGCATCACTGGTTTAAAATCACTACAACAGCGATATCAGCAGCAAGAGATTTCTATTAAGCAAGTCAAGCTGAAGATGTTTAACTTAACTGTTTTTCGGAAGTGACAATGTGTTTCGGAGGTGACAGGTGCAAACGGAAGGTATGCAGTGTTTTATAATTTGAAATAGGTTTGGGTATTTTTACACTTTTTATTCAAGTAAGATGTTAAGGCATGTTCAACATTTTAAGAAGTTCAAACATGGCCATTGTTATATCTTTAAAAATACACACTATCAGTTCATTGTTGCGGAAGTGACAAAAATGTTAACGGAAAAAGTTAACATTGAATTTTAAATTGCGCACAAAAATCTTAAGAGGCGAAGGATCAAAATTCTTTTGCAACTAAATCCAGACAAACTGGTAGTTGTTCAATACAACCAAAACAAGAGAATTTTTATTAATATAATAAGGAAAATCACAGTTTGTTATAAATAGGCATCATTTGTTAACGGAAAATGTCACCTCCGAAACGCTTAATCGCAATGACCTTTCTCCGGAAATGAGAAGCACGAAAATGTGAAACCAAATAGGCATTAATAGGTTTGGACACTTAAGTACAGATAATAATAAAACAAAAACGGGGAATTCCAATGTCAGTTAAATGTTACAGGCTTTGAGAAAAAATAGATTTAATTTTGGGGTACAACCAAAAGTGCCAATTTTGTCCACATAATGGCCATCCAAATCCAAAAGAAAAAAGTAAGGAGGTTTTGTTAAGCTAGCTGAGCTAGCCCCTATATAGGATAGTACACAGCAAAATATCTTGTAAATTCTTCTTGAATTAGTGCGATACATATCATGAAGTGTCAAAACTGAAAGTTACACCACTGATTGTGAAATGGCCGTATATTTATCCTTGAAATTTTAACACTTTCCCGATGTTCCTTTTGAAAATCTTGTTGTGATATGATCAGGATATGTTGAGGTACGAAATATAAGAACTTAAGAATGCCTACTCACCGTGTCCATGGGACCTGTAACTTTGTTATTTTGTTGCAATGCCGGAATATTGAAGCATTTCTGAAACGGCAAGGCCAGCCAAAACCTTACATCGATCAGGAACCTGGTCACGGGATCTTACAGGCTGGGTCTATCTACTATATGATGAGAATTTGCAACAATTTTTATTCCGTATTGAAATACGTGTTTTACACAATTTGGCACTCGACGACCCTCTTAGACTTAGTCTTACCCGGAACTTAGCTCGCACTTTCGTAACGCTATGGCCATTCCGTTAGAACTTTCTAAAATTTAGACGTTCATTTTTCTCAACATTTTTAGACATTACCTTCCAATTTTCTTCTTTGGTGTCAACATATGGACTCCTCCACTGGGTTAAAAGTCCCTTAGAATTAATTTTTCTGGACTCAGTGGTATTGTAAATTCTTGAAGTTTTGTGCAGTAAGAAATCACAACAACATTGCAGACACCCGAATTACGGTTTATCGTTGATAAGCCTCACGTCACATTATGCACCGCTGTGCAACACAATCCATCGCGCTGCTCACAGCTCAACGTACCTTCTGTGCGATATGTCAACCGAATGAGAGACTCAGCTAAGAACTGTCGCCGCAGCGTTGAGGTTGCTAAGTCGGGCTTTACACGCCCAAATTGGTTTAGCACGATTCGTCATGCATTATAATGCATCTGGCCATTAGCTTATCATTGTTTTTAACATAGCCGCTGCATTATAAGGCATGATTGCCATATCGCAGTTAAGTTAATTCTGGGGACAGCCGTCACTCGTGTGGTACAAAATAAATGGCCGATGGTCCGAGGGGCCGCGATTAAAGTAAGTTTGATGGGCGACTTTCACTTTTAATCGTAAATTTTTCAATGACCAAGTGCTTCTGCGACCAGCATCAAACACCTCACATTAAAGCTAAGAAGATTGTGGTCACGGTAAGCTAGGTTGTGGTATCACAGCACATAAATAATAATGCTATGGGATCAGACATAAAAAACGTTGTCGCAGCCCATTTCACACTAACGATCTAGATAGGTAGGGCATTTGCCTCGAACAGGGCGGGCCATAGTAATAAATGAAAATGATAAAATCCAAGTGAAAAATGATTAAAGGACCAAACAAAAAGTCGCCACCACTGTGAAGAAGCAAGATGAATCAGTGCTACCAATTGGGCTGCTTTTGACTATCAAATAGTGCGCTAAAAGGCGCCATTTTCGGCAGGACTCGGGGAGTGGTGGAGCTATGTTTTTTGTCACAATAGAAAAACAAATGATGGGCTACATTTTCCCACACTGCCGGCGCGGGCCACGCCTCCGACTGAATTTTTGTTACAAGAAGACCAAGAATTGCAACAACACGTGGATGCATTCGACTCGGGAGTTTGCGTGCAAAAAATTTTTTTTAAAAGCTTCCAGGCATTACTTAGATACAAAGGTAAAATAAATCAACAATTCAAAATAATTTTCATTGAAAAATAAACAATTGGTTTTTCTGGATTTTTTAGATATTCCTATCCCTGGTTAAGTATGACATATCTCAGATTAGAAATAGTGAAAGATTTTTGAAAGAAAAGATTTGGAGAAAAGAAGCCTCTACTACATTCAAACTTGACGCCAGTAAAAACAGGAAAAACAGAAGTGTTGCTACCTCACTACCCATTGCATTTTTGGGGAGTGCGAGGTTGCCAAACGCGTTATAATTTTCATCTACTGCAGTCACAAAATGTGTATCGATGTGCCCGGTAAATGCCTCTGGGCTCTCCCAGTGTATAATTAAAATCGGACGGACAATGCCAATTTTCACTGGTAACAAATAACAAAACGAAAACCGAGTTGTCGGGCCATTGAGCAAGTATAATGTTTCTTGACTCGCCGAGGTCAAATTCCATTGTGCAAAACAATATTAGAAACTTCGGAGTGTTGTGCATTACTATTGTGTTAAAAGGTCAAACGTGTCCGGAGCAACTACCCACAAAGCGACCCATGTGCAAACGCTATCGTGACCCATTTTGGGAAAGGAAAATATTTTATTATGATCTTGTCATTGCTAAACTTCTCACAAACTAAACGCTGACTATGTTAATGGATGTCTAGGATCATTTTATATTCGATGATGCCTTTGGTGAAATCAACGACAGAGTGTAAAATTTTCGGGGTAATTTTTCCACACGGCTTTCATGGGCTTGTGCGGTAACTAATAACAACAGTATTTTTGTAAATTACGCTGGTGCCCGGTGGTGCCTTGGGGTTCGGCTTTGGCTCAGTGGTGAGACACCATGTCGCAAGGAACCAGCGTACTGTAATGACAAATGTGGATCCAATTGCCGCAAGAAGTGAATACTTGTCTCACTCAATAAGATTAATTTGATCACTCCCCTCGGCCCCAAAGATTTCCTCGTGCACAATTTATGCGAGGGTGCCGAGGGAGTGATCAAGATTCTTCTTCTTGCCTTGTCCCGACCACCAAGCATGTTGAATTAAAATGGCGTATTGTCGCCCAATTTTCCTTTGATATACATCAACTTTTATCAGCTCCAGCCTTACATTTTTTTATTTTACTAGCGGGAGGCCCGCGTTTTGCGCGGGCTCCCGCCCTATCTGAGGAAGGTCGCGATCACTGAAATTGAATCAATCACTGAAACAGAAGAGCGATCACTGATACTACTGCGACACCACCTCAAACTCCCATAATAAATTAGCCGAGTCGCAACATTCTTAAACTTTTAATAACTCAAGTTCCTTTAGTTCCTCGTCCTGTAGCTCATGTACGTACCATTTTTCTTAAAGGAAACGTACAAATATTTAATCCATACAACTTTCTGTCATACATTTTCATCATCTTCTTTTCAAAACAACTTCCGTGTCATAAACCGTAGTTTCCGTCATTCAGAACCAAAGCGAAATCATGGATGTGTTATTCATTTCACTCCTGTGGTCATAGTTCTCATTTTTTCTAAATATAAAACTTCCCTTATGCCACAATTTTTTCTCAGTCACAACTCCTCAAACTCCATATAAAGTTACCGTCATCCTGCATTTTATGACCCTCCTCTTGCTTCTTCTTCCATTTTCTTTCTTTTTCACTGTATCCTCAACATCTCCTCTACAAATTACGTTTTCTCTCTCATTTCTCTCTCAACCAGCTCTCCCCCTCTCTCGCACTCTTTCTTATTATGCCTACACCATTTTCCCCCTCTACAAAGTACGTCACCCAAATACCCTTACAAATTACATTTTTACCAGCTGTCTCTGGCTTTCCTTTCTTTATTTCTTCTCGGGTTTTTTTCACGGTTTGTTTTGTTTACTTCACTTCTAACTTTTTTCTTTCTTTTTCTCTCATCTGGCTCCCCTCTTTCTCTCAATCCATTATTCTTTCTCTTGTTTTTTCTTTCTATATCCCCGACATTTTCCCTCATCTCTAACATTACGTTTTCTCTCTCATCCATCTCTCTCTCATTGACCATTCTCTCTCCCCTTTCACCCTCTCGTCTCCTTTCTTTCTTTCTTCTCTTCTTCGTCAACAATTTCCCATCTATAAATTAGCCTACGTTTCTGTCTCATTCGTGTCCCGTTCTCTCTCTGTCGACCACCTACTATCTCCCTTTCTCTCCCATCCCTCTCTCACTCTTTCTCAGTCGGCCATCTCTCTAAAACTCTTCCAGTGGCGTAGTACAGACGGGGATGCATAGCAAGGCGTACAGTACGATCACGCCGTTCATATGCGCGCGCCGTGCCTGGCCACTCGGTCCTTTCAACCCTCCGATTTTGAATAGAAAACCTTGGGATCGACCATACGGCAAGTCTCTCTGTGTAGAATTAATGTTTACACTACAATATTAAAGTGTTTTAATGATAATACTAACAAACTTTCAATGAAATTCGCAAGTTGAACACTACACTTGAACTTTTCGAAATACGCCGCTGTCTTAACGATTCTTGTCGTCTGCTGCCAATTTTCACCGTGAATGAGGGTAAGGACGCCACCCTCGGCGGGTGCCTGATTTCCCGCTAAAATTAAAAAGGGTGAGAGGAATAACAAGACGAAGAATTCCACCACACCCTATGTCCCTTGAGTACAAACAAGTATTGAGCATTTGTATAAGGATTTTCGTCTGAGAGGTCCTCTTTCGCCACGAGCGAATAGACCCGTAAGCCCAGTCCGACTGATATTTTATATCAGGCGGACTGGAAGCTAGTCTAGTCTTACCGCACATGACCTCCTCTGACGAACGATACACTACGTTAAAACGAGCTACATATTGATACATTCAGCATTGCATGATTCTCATGCATTGCATGTTCGTAGATCCATCTCGCTTCAATGTATCGCTCCGCCCTTGGCCTTGTCATCGCTTGTAACTTTTAGTGTACCCATGGATTATAACATGAAACTGTGTACATTGTATTGTTCTTTTACAATTAACATATAACAAAATGACAAAATGAACTTACTCTCTAAATCCAACTCTCTGTGTCATCAAAACAAAGTTTCGCGCGGAATCACCAATCTGTATCTTAATACTAATGCCTCATGCGTTATGACCTAACTCTTACACATAATTGGAATGGGGTGGTAAACGTCCAAAACTCCAAACCAATACTGTAGCAGAGAAAACACGACCTCTGCCGGGGATCATCTTGAAATTTCACCTGTAATCACCATAGAGTGGGGAACCGATGGTACATGGCGATTAAAAAGGGCGAGTTAGGAAAAAGGCGAGTTACCCCCACGAAGAATGATACAAGTTAGGTTAGGCGAGTTTAGGTTCTTACCCAAGTCTCCATTGGCGATTCTGATATGTACGACACAGTCTCATCGAATTAGATGTCTTACAACAAGGCCCAGTGGTGAGTTAGGATATTAAACCTCAACGTTCAGTACCAGTGGCCAGTTAGTTTTTACAATCACGGCCAGTAGTTAGATATTATGCCATTTTCAGTGGTGGTATGGGGTTCCTAATCAATGCCGAGTTATGAAATTTGGCAGTATGATTGGCTTAAAGTTGCAACGATAGATTTCACATGGGCCCGTTTCACAAAGATTAACGATCAATGGTAAGTTTGATTTATCTAAGCGTTAAATAAAGAGTATGGCACGATTACGGTATGAAGTTTCATCTTGATAGATTGGCCGTTGTCACCCCCCCAAAAACCATCTGTAAAGTTCCGCACCGATATATATTTCGACACGTTTTCATGTGAGAGATAAAAACGCGTATTATAAGCCCCATAGAGTCTGTGTAAAATTAATATGGTCGACCAAAATTGGGTACATTTTTGTCTCATAACTTCCAAACCAATACATTCTTTGACCCTAAGATTTAACAGGGTAAATGAGAAAAAATATGTAGTTTCTTCTGACACCAAAAATAATGTTGACCACTTACGGGTAAAAAATCTGGGACGAGGCTAGTAGCGATCGGGCCATGGCCTTAAAGTCTGACTCAGAGATTTTGAAATATTATTTTTTGGGTAATAATGAAATATAAGTCACTAGAAATAAAAAAGATAGTAACCTAAAATGCACATTCCGAAATTGAAATAATGAATCGGATTTTTCGTTTTTTTGATGCAGTAACTTTAGTGTGTATACTTCCCCATAGGTACTGTGTATAACAAACAAATACGGATACGGAATTTTATAACAAAGTTGGATTTTCTATATGAAGGAATTCGATTTAAGCTTAGGCAATTTCCACACAGTGATCTGTATATGGACAAGCATTGTTGTAACATGCAAAAAATACGATTTTTTTTTGGCGAAATTGAAAGGGGCCCCTCCTCAGGAAATTTGAATCGGCCTTACTGGATCCAAGCGTAAGTTTGAACTTGATTGTAAAGTTCAAACTTACTTTGATCCGAGAACACTTGATTCCAATTATGTAAATCTGATAATCTTGGGAAACGGCCGCCTTCGTAAAGTACTGATTTTTGCCCTGATTAACGCTTTCTTTCCATCAAAAATAACCCTCTGAAAGGATTAGCCAAGAAATGTTTCGTTGGTAGCAAAAATCATGAACTTTTTAAGTTCTATATATGACAAATAACGAACAGGCCCTATGTTTTACATGTGAAATAACAAAGCAAATCCAAATCGCCAAATCGCCACCTTTTTCTTTCTTTTAAGAGAATTCTGTAGCGTAATACATGGCAAGCAATCTATTGAGTGTCTAATCTATATGAAATTACTAGTATGACACAATTATTGGGTGCTTCAAAATCTCTTTGCAAAAGCATCTTTAATAGCTGATGTGAGCGGGGGTAGTGGGTGTGAATTGTGATCTTATATGTTGATTGCAAACCACAATTCACATTCCAACTTTCTCTTCCCACACTCACCCCCCCAACCACATTCCAACACCCAGCTCCCCTTTGCCAACACCCAAGGACGCAGTCCTCCAACATCCTCCCCAACATTTCGGACCCTCCTCACACCCCATTCCTCCACCGGATTGCTCCCCAAAACCCAAGATCTCCCTCTTCAAACTTGCAGATCTTCTCCCGCAACATACCCGGTCTCTCCCTCGCCCCAACGACTCCCACCGCCCCAGCTCTCACTCCCTGACACCTGGACACCTGCAACTCTTCCTCCCCAACCCCATCTCCACATAAACCTCAGCTTCATCACCATCACCCTCATCACCCACCACCCCAATTTCCCCCTCACCAACACTCCAGTCCCTCCCCCAGCATATCAACCCAGGACCTTTTCCCCCAATACAACACGCTTGCCACAGAACACCCATCGCCCTACCCAACAACCCGAGCTCTTCCTCCCGACCAGTCCACTCCCCCTTTCACCACCATCACCCCCTTTCAACACCCCTCATCCTCACCACCTCCTCAACACAACCATTCCCCTCCCCTAACACCCCAGTTCCCTCCCCAACACCTCCACGGCTCCAACACATCAGCCTCCCTCCACCCCATTCTCTCTCCACCAGTTGCCCTTCCCAACACTCAAACGCCCCTAATCAACACTCCAATCCCATTACCACAACCCCAGTGCCCTCCGCAAACAATCCCAGCGTCAGCCCCCTCCCCCCACAACACCTGGGCAACTACCACCTCAAATCCCTAACCCCTCTCCCATCAGCCCCTTTCCCCCCATCTCCAACAGTTCCCAATTCCCCCCCCCAACAGCACAGCCCCTCAGCCATCCACTAGCTCCCAAATCCCAGCTTCCCTCATAATCATTAGGGGCCTACACGCCTAGTTTCCCCTTAAAAGACATCAGTTTCCTTTCTAGAACACCAATGTGTGACTCCCACAATATCCAATATTTGAACCCCGTGCACACTCCAGCTTGCCCCAAACCTCAAATCTCCTTTCTCCTTTCCCAAACTGCAGTTCTCCTCCCAAAACCACAGCTCTCCTCCACCACCACACCCCATCTCTCCTCTTAACTCAAACTCTACCTCCCAATACCCCATGCTTCCGTCCCAACACGGACTTCCCTTCCCAACACCCACTGCTCTCTCCTCCCCAACTCCCCTCATCCGCCCCTCACAACACCCCACAACCCTCACCAACACACCCAAACCCTGTCTCAAACACCCTTGGGCCCCCTTCACCAACCTCCAACATGCCCAAACAGCCCTCAACAAACTTCCCAGTGCCCTTGGAACACTCCAGCTCCTTCCCGCAACAAACCAACTCCCCCCTCACAACACCCAAACCAAAGGGTCCACCATACCCCTGAAATCCCCCTCACCAAACATCCAACACCCAACTTACCACTCTCCGAACACCCAACTCCCATCAATTCGCCCCTCCCAAGTTCACAACCAACACCCCGGCTCTCCCCTCACCAACATTTCAGCTCCTTCCCAAGCCAACTGTACCCACCAAACACTTAGTCCCCCCATCCAACACCCGGCTTTCTGCCAACATCCCATCTCACTCTCCCACACAGCCCTCTTGCTCTCCCAAACACACTATCTCTCCCTCCAACATCCATTCCCTTCCCCCAACACCCCATCTCTCTCCCAAAACCCATACTCCCCCTCCTTAACTCCCCACACCCCTCCCCCAACATCCCAGTTCCCCCCACCAACACCCCAGCTCCCAAGGCCCTACACTCCTTCTCAACACCCAACTCCCCCCTCCCCCGGGCCCAACTTCCCACTCACTCGTACACTCCACCATGCCAACACCCCCCCTCAACAACACCCCAACTCTCCCTCAACACTCCAATTCCCGGCCCTCCACCACTGTTGCAATGCCTTTGCCCCCCGTCCCCACAACGCCCAGTTCTTCCTACTCTTCCTACCCAAAACCCAATCTCCTCTCCTCCCCAAAACCACAGATCGCTCCACCCAACAACCCCCTAGATCATCCTCAACAATCAACCCCACTCTTTTCTCCCCAAAACCCCCACTCTAATCCTATATACCCCAGTTGCTCCTTCCAATTTACACCTCACATCTCCTCCCAACACCCAACTCCTTCCTTCCAACACCCATCTCCCCTCCTTACAACCCCTCCCCTCCCCGCACAATGCATTTAAAATGCAAATGGTCCCAGTTAGAATCAGTTTGGAAGTATCCATTCAGTTTTTGTTGACGTTTTTCAGTTACTGCTTGTGGAAATGAACTAAAAACAAAACACCCAATTTTCCTTCTCCTTTAAGCCTTACCCTTTCCCTTGAGGATCATGATAATCGTTTTGATGGAATGCAATTATGAACGTAAACATTTTTGCAGCATCATTGGGAATGACCTCAAATACGTATCCCCTTCCAAGCTGACCTTTGACTTCTCCCCAAAATTGAGCCCATCCCTAAAGAAGTGTGTGCCAAAAGCTTATTGAATTACTTTCTACTTTTAGAAACAGAAAATAAAATCACTGAGCATTTTGTTAAAAAAATTATCTTTTCCATCCTCCTGCTTCCCTATCATTTTAGAAATATCCAACTCTCATATTGCTTAAAATTTTCTTTACAACAGTCCTAACCATGGTGTACGAGGCAGTTGATTCCAGAGGGGGCAAATTTCCAAGTCGTCCGCCAGAGGGGAACAATTCCGTAAATCGTGGCCCGGGATTTGCTTTCAGTTAAGTCCTGGATTTTGACAAAATGTTTGACGTAGTGCACAAAAATTGCCAAATTTACTTTAATTTTGCCCCAATTTGGACTGATCGGTTGAAATTCCTAAAAAAAAAAACAAAAACGGTTAATACATTCACATTTTGGCCCATATCGTCTCCCGCTTTTTCGAGCCGAGGGGCAACTTTCCCCCCTGCCCCCGGTCGGTACGCTACTTGAGCCTTCTAAATTTGGCATTTTTTTTTCAGGGAAATATCCAACTAGGCACCAAAAAAAAATTTTTTAATGTAATCTAGAGTGAACTAAGTGCCACTCTCAAATTTAAAAGTGACTGATCCCAATACACCACAACTTGTGCACATCCCTTCTATCAGAATTCCTCATTTACTCAGTCAAAACCATTTCAAATCCAAGTACAAGTGTTATGTAAGGTTATCAACCCTTTATAGTGCCCACCCCAGAGGTACCCACTAACATGCTGATGACAGCATGTTGTGTAGATGAATGTGGTTTAATATAATCAGACCAATTATGGATAAGGCATCAGAGATGAACCCAAGAAATTTTAAACAACTTTTAAAAAAAGAAAAGGTTTTATTTTTTGTGGGGGGGGGGACTTAAAAAAAGTGGACCCTTTTTTGGTAACAGTGGACATAACCCCCCCCTCCCCCCGTCACTTGTACTTTTTGAACATCTCATTACCAAAAAGTTGACTTTCTTGTCCAATTTCTCTAAATCCTGTGACCTTCTTTAAAAACCACCAAACTTTCCTCGGGGGGAGGGGGTTTCTTAGTGGAAAAGGGGGTATGGGATGTGCGGCCGAGAAGGGTTGCATTTTCATGCGATTTTGGCATATCGACGGTCCCTTTTTGATTGCAATTGGAATATTAAAGGTGGTTGCCTTTTCTGTTGCAAGTGATTTTCCCAAATGGCAATCAGGTTTGAAGATGTTTACAAACCACAATGGAAAAATAGTGCTGCCGAATGGCTCAAAATACATTTTAACAGTTAGTTTTCATCTTCTCTCAACAGTCGTTTCTGGGGCTTCGCCCCAGAACCCCACGAAAGCAGGTTATAAGGGACGGGGATCAAAATCTGTCATTTTTGTATATTTTTTCGGGGTATTGGTTCAAACCAAACACCCGGCCTGCACCTCCCTACCCAAACCAAGTGAGAACCCCCCCGGGCTTTTTCTTCAACATTTTCATATGTCCAAGTCAATTTGTCCTATAAACTTAAAATCATTGAGTGAACTAGTCCGAAATAGGTATCAACTCCATTTACCAAACAAAATTTAAAACCTCTTTTTTTATGTTTTTCCTACAATCAAAACAACTAGTCATATATGATTGCATCTCTTTAATTAATACGTTTATTTGGTAATACATCTCATATCATTACAAATATGTACCATCAAAACCTTTCAATTAATTGTAGCAATACCAAGGGACATTTATTTCATAACTTCTCCACCTTATAAAATAAAAATATATTATAAAAAAATACAAATAATTTCTCTACCTAATCTATGCAAAGTGGAGTAATTTCACCCCTGGAGTAGAAGATAGCTTAATCAAGTTTGACACACTTTATTGATCCGAGAGTGCCATTTTAATCAACAGTAAGTACCAACTAGCGGTCCCCGGGTTTCGCAATCACCTGCACCTGCTTGAACGCTCTTGGGGTTTTGCAGTTCTTTTGACAAGTTGAATTTAGGAGAATCAAAGATTAGATTTGTTGTTTTGGCCATCTTAGATTGTGTCCCATGAATGGATGGGTCTCCAATATTTGATTGGTGGATAGCCGCGCAAGCCGGCATCCACCACGATAAAAATATTGTGATGCCCATCCCTATTGGATGGCCAAACACCAAATCATCTTTTATCTCTTCGGAAAGAGTTCCATATGTACCACCCCTCATATATCTTTACATAACAAAATTTATTTAATATTGGCCTTGTTTCACAAAAACGGCATTAAACAGCTAAAATATAATTAATTTTATGTTGCATGTCAATGGGGGGTACAGTGTCCCCTCATTCTTATTTAGAATGGTGGTAATTTTTGCTTTTTATCGACATACATTTGTCAAAATTTCTTACAATCAGTTCTTTTTTATTCATCTCATACTTGCAACCCCTCTTGAAAACCAATGTTTTCAATCCAAGGAACCAAGAGTCATCTGCGCTTGATCGTCAAATTGCATTTGCGTACCAACCTGACATGCAAGACGCAGTATACCGCGCGTGTGGTGTCAGGTTACACCGCGTAATTGCTGCACGCGCTATACATCTATTACCCAGTAATGATGGGCGGAGCTTTGACCTAACCAATCAAATTTCTTTGTAACATTATAAACCACGCTCCCTGAATAAGAATGAACCGCCCCCTGGGGATTGACCTTGTGGTGACTTTAAAATTTTTTGCATCAACAATTGACCCCACCCTCCAAGTTCATGTCCATACACCAATCATTTGCCCCCATTTGAACCGCAATTTGACCTTGAATGACCCATGATGACCTGTCCATGACCTTAAACATTTTCAAGCATCACATCAACAATCAAACCCTCGCCCCACCAAGTTTCGTTTAGATATACCAAGTTTACCCCATTGACTCCTTTGACCTTAAATGACCCTAGGATGACCTTGTTCATGACTCTTACTATTTTTTGGCAAAACAATCAAACCCCGCCCACCAAGTTTTCTTCTGGATACAAACCAAAGTTATCCCATTTGACCGCCTTTGACCGTGAATGACCTCTGATGACCATTGATCCTGACCTTTAAAATTTTTGGCATCAACAATTGGCCCACCCACCAGTTTCATGTTCATACACCATGTTTACCCCATTTGACCTGCATGACCCCCTGGACGACCTTTGATTCACTAACCAATACAACTAAAAGTCGGGGACAGAATAAGGCGATTAATTGCGCGTCTGACGTATTTGACGGTGCAGAACAAATGTTCGCCAAGAAGAAATTCTGTGAACCAATTTAAGATTATTGAAATAGAAAGTTTAATACCTAATATTGCTTCCTGCGTCGAAAACTCGTACTCAAAAAGGGCATGTTTTGACATTTTAAATCATATTTTGTCGAACATGCCCCCCATATTACACATTCAAACCAATCACAGTCCCGCGTCGCGCCGAGTGACAAACCATGAAATACGTGCAATTGGTCGTCTAATTCTGTTAATTCTGTCCCTGACTATATGTCTGTGAAGGTCCACGGGCTACCCACCCCACCAAGTTTCAGGAACTGCAACCCCGGTCACCGAGAAAATAGACTTTTACCTCATTTGACCTTATTTGACTGTGAATGACCTCTAATGACCTTGTCTTGACCTTAACCTTTTTGCATCAACAATTGACCTTCACCTTCCAAGTTTCGTGTCCATACACCAAAGTTTTACCCCATTTGACCTTGAATAACCCCAATGAACCTTTGATCCCTAACCAATACAAACTTGGTCTTCGTTTTTTGGTCATGGGCAACCCCCACCCACCAAAGTTCAGGAAACGTGCGACCCTCGTTCCTCCGAACAAATAGACGTGGTCCAATTTGACCTATTTTGACCGGGCGAATGACCCCGATGACCTTTGATTCCACTAACCAATACAAACTTCGTCTCATTTCATTCGGGTCCGAAGGGGCACCCCCACCCCAAGTTTTTCAGGACCGTGCGACCTTCGGTCTCCGAGGAAAATAGACGCGGTCAGATAGACCGACAGACAGACCACCGGTATTATATTAGATGATATTGGCTTAAGGTAGGGGTTTCCTCTTCAGCTTTGGGCATATTTTGGGGTTAAAATTTGAATTGAATGTGGGTATTGGGCATGAAACATGCATGCAATTTTCAAATTTTTGAGAGACAAACATGTTACTTGCAATTTATTGGGTTCCTTTCCCAGGACTTTGTACAACACTGGTTTTGGCAATGTGGCTCGTTTTAACAGTTAACCAGAAAAATTTGTACAGGTGGTCTGGGCGGGGGGGGTGGGGGTCAGTAACTGGGTTAAGTTGAGCCACTTTTTACCTTTTGTTTCATCTGCCTCAGAGAAATATAGTTTTGGAGCCCAATTGTAGTGTTTACAAAGTAAACGGTACTTTTACTTTGATTAAGGTATCCAAATTTTTTACCCACTATTTGCATTATCCGTCATTGAGATGCCAAATATTTTGGACACTTGGCTCAATGTACACCAGATGTGGGTAAGTTGAGCCATTCCAGGGTAAGTTAAGCCATCCATAGAAATGCAACAACATATATGTCATAGCCTTGAAATCCCATTTTGCCTTTTTCTAGTTTTTTTTTTTGTTTCAGAGAAAATTTTAATTAAAAAAAGAAAGTTTGATGTAGTGAAAGTTTAGTCTAAAAGTTGAAATAAATAATTTTTTATTCATTTAATAGCTGCCTTCTGTTTTGTGGGGGGGAGGAGAAATGTTCCCATTTTCCTATGCGCACTTCCCCCATGCGGACCATTTTAGTCAAAGCAAGACTCCTTCAAACTAAAACTTGTTACAGGTTTAGGTCGCCAACCCCCCCCCCATTCGAAAAAAGGAGCAAAATGCAAGGCTTGAAATAACAGGGGCAAGGGGCAAAATTTACCACCCCTGCGAAAAGGCAAAATGCCCCTGGTTCTGAACAAAACTGTAGCATCTTGTATAGACCGGGGGCAATAAATGTTAAAACAACCAAAAGTTGCTCTGATCTGAAATCCCTTATTTCAAGCCCTGGCAAAAGTCCACTTTTTGCCTAATATTTTGATAAAAAGTCCCAAATTTAGGAATTTTGACACAAAAGTCCACTTTTTGGTGTAATGGTTCAAAAAGTAAAAAAGACCTTTTAAGGGGTTTAGTATGGTCAACTTTAATCAAAAAGGTAGTCCACTTTTTGGAAAAAGGTCCAAGTTTTTTAAGTCCCCCCCCCGCACCCCCCCCCCCCCCCCTCAATAAATCCGCATACAGCCTAGCTGAAAATACAATTTCATAAATATAATTTTGATATATGAACAAATAAATAACATTCAAATCATATCATATATTTTTGTTAAAGTTACTGAGACCATTTCAATTGAATGTTTTACATTCACAATGTAAAACACATCCAAGTGACAAAAACATTGTGTATTGAACAAATACATGTCAATTGTCACTTTACAATCAAACACATTATTTACTTTTATATTCAATGGAATCTACATTTTTAAACAATGACTTGTGTATCAATAAAATAAAAACCAACGTCATTATAAGAAAATAATGAACGGAGGATTTTGTATCACAATTAAATGACAAAAAAGCTGATTAATCAAACATTATAAGAAAAAAGGCCTACAACAACACCCAGCATCTCCTATATAGCATATGGACCTGTACCAAAGATAATTTCTGATTTGAAAATACCAGATATAAAAATAGCCTCTAATTCATTTAAAATATCTAACAAACTTCTTTCTCTTTTGGTTAAGAATGCCATGCAAAAATCACCCACTCATATCAATGAACATATTACCATTATTAATTTTTACAAGTACTTGTATCTAACTTTTTAAGACATATTAATGGAGTTGTTCTATATTATTAGAGGTGGGCTATAGAATGTCATGTTTTCAAATCACTTCGAACACAGGCTCTTTGATGACTTTAATATCACCCTTATCCCACTTGCTAGGAAAAAATGACAAGGTGAAAACCAGGGTGCCCCATCGAAAAATCCAAAATGGCCACCAATTATTGTCAAAAATTTTGATTTTTGACCATAACTCAGTTATTTTTAGTTCTATTTGCTAATTTTGATGGCAATCCCCTGTTTTTGGGGTATTAAGGAATAGACTACGGGGCTACCCTGTGACCCCCCCTCCTGCCCTTCACCCCCCCCCCCCCCCCCCCCCCGGGGATTTTTGGAGACACACCATTTTTTGTGAAGCTTATACATAAGCAATTGAATAGGTTGTCTGCAAAAAATCCCCACCCTGGGTTAAACGGTGAGGGCGCTTTTTCAAAATGGCCTGCCAAATGCAAACTACCCCTCATGAGAGAATGCCAACATGCCTAGCACACACAGAAACATCCTAGGCACTTCTTTTGTACATAGATAGGCTATTGTCCCTCCTCCTTTCCATTGATATTAAAATGAAGTACCCAAACAGCTGGCTTACTCACAATGACTCCATAAGTTTCGCATGTTAGCACAATTGTCAATTTCCCCCGTAGACATACATAGGGGAAATTCAATTTTTTCTTCCAAATAATGTTAGGAATAATCCAATTTTCATCGGTTTTTTGGCTCTACTTCGATGAAAATAACTTAGTTTTCATTAATTGAGGATCATGTTAGTGCTATAATAATCTTTTGATTGCTAAAATTGCGAATATCAATTTTCCAACCCAGATTTTAGTACAGTATTTTTCATACTTTCCCAACATGCTCATATGACGTCATAATGGGGATGTTGGCACTTATTTTGATACCAATGGAAGAGAACAACTTTAGCTACCCTGTTGTATCAAATTTATCAGAATCGGATGTCAGTAACGAAAATCCAGGGGGGGGCGGAGTGTTGTTACAAAACATGACTCAGGTAGACGAGGTTAAGTCAAAACGTTACAAGTATGATGCCTCCTAAGCCTTGGAAGATCGACGCAATGTGCCAGAGCACTCGGATGAAAAGTATTGGTTTAGGATGCACATCCAGATAGCCAATTATCTAAGCCCTGATTTGGTACCAGGCAGATGTTGGCAGAGCCATAAATCCTCCACAATGATCGTGGTGTGGTATTAATGATGAATGGTGCACTAGATACAGTGCTATAGGATATAATGCCACAAGGTTGTCTGACTAATAGTAGAGGAAGAATAATCTTATACATAAGAACAATTAAGACATGACTCAAGAAGAGGAGAGGAAAGCACAGACATGTCTGAATCAAAGGATCTGCATTTAAGCTCGTATACCAAGGAAACCGCATTGGCTTAAAAGAGCGCCAATTGAACAATACCAATGAATTATCAGGAATCAAATTGGAAATTCTTCTTATCATATCCAAACACAGTGGTTGTCACATTGATCTAGCCAGCTAGTGTGTTGCAATGTCTGACTGCTCACTGAATTCTGGCAAGGTCCTTGTTGTTGCAATTGTTGCACAAAAACAAAACCAACATGGCAGACCAAGAGATGCTCAATTGTCTGTGGTTCTGTTCCAGTAGATCGGCCGATCTGGGATCTCAATCACTGACACCGCCACTCAGCCCCGCGAGAAGAAGGCCCAGGCGGAAGACGCACACCAGGCTAAAAACCAATAGATGCCACTTGGTTTGACCCGCAATTCTTTCTTTCCACAAGCCTACTGCCCCAAACTCCTTAAGAGACTACTTCAAGGACCGGAGAACTTGCCTAAGGAACTACCCCGGACCTAAGGGCGGTCAGCGGGGGGCCTCTGCCAAACACAGGGCACTCTATAACAGATCTTTAGCACTATGCTCATGCATGCTACGCTGCTGCACTGTATAAGTTGTCCGCCGGAGCCAGGCGAAGACACCCCGCGACAACCGGCAGGAGGCATCCAACGTCGGGTCAAGCTTCTGGGCTGTCCCCTTCCATAAAGGGCAAGCAACGCCACACTGATCAGCACAGGCCAAGCTCCGTCGATCTAGGCGCATGCGGGCATACATGTATGAGGAAAAGCCCCTTGTGGGGGTTCAGGGCAGAGACCCAGAAAGCTCTTGAGTTAAACTGTTCGATTCTAGGCTTGTCTGAAGGGGTTTCGTCCTTATCTGAAACATATAAACTATTGTTGAACTTGCGGTGGTCCAGGGGCGGAAGCCCCCAGAAGCTGTCTGGGTTTAGCATGTTTCCGCGCATCGGAGAGCTCTCGTTATCTCACAATCATGAAGCGGATGACCTATACTGCCCCTGACGGGCTCCAAGGTTCGGAGCCCGTGGAAGCTTTCAGTTAATAGCATTTTTGAGTGCTTCGGAGATATCTCAGTATCTCATTATTCTTTGAAGCAGATGAACTATACTGGCCCCTGGCTGGTCAAGGTGACGGAGCCCCGGAACCTCTCAGTTTTAGTATGTTGCGTGCCTTCGGAGAGATCTCAGTATCTCACTATCTTGAAGCAGATGAACTATACTGCCTGTGACAATAACGACAAAACTCACAACAATGGTATTTTTTTTCTTTTTATTTTTCCGAAAACATCATTTCAGCGCCCCTTATGGTGGTGTCCGGGGCATATGTCCCTCCCTTGCCCCTCCCTAGATACACACTGCTTACGCTGGGGTCTTAAGGAGACTGCAGGCCAGGTGAATCCTAAGTAAAACATGACTATCACACAGGTGCTCCAGGGGCGCTCCAGCCAAGGTCACGCAAAGGTGACGCCTGGCACGGCGGCGCAGACGGAAAAGCATACACATGGGCCACCGGATGGACTTGAGCACGATGCGTTATACTCACATAAGGGGCGAGCCCATCTAAAGGCCCCTTTGGGTTTCTCCTTGACATCTGCATCCTGTGCGGCCAGAAAAACGTAAGTCTCCGCAACTCTTAGGCCGGTCGCCGGCACAAATGCTAAACAGGAGAGTGCATGATCACGTCCCGGGGCATCCATCCCTGAGCCCAAAACAAGACCTGTGTGTTGAAGTACGTTAGTAATTTCTTAACAACAACTTATGCGGGCGAGTTTGGTTGTGTTGCTACGCGTACACTCCTTGACTGAATCTCTTTCGCAAGCAGTAGTAAGAAACTTGTTGCTAACTTGGTATACCAGAAGTCAAACATCAAGACTCACGAAACCATGGTTATGCAGTTTTAAGGGGATCAGTGATTAAGGAGGCTGGTTGGCAATGGTTGTGGTCTAGTGTATAGCCCAGATAGCAAACTGACGTCGGGCCGTCGGTCACGGTCGCGAGTCGGCAAACCAGCGTCAGCCCGACGTTGGGAAAACGGTGGGGAATTGGTCGGTATATGCGCAAACCAACGTCAAGCTGACGTTGGAAAAACGGTGGGGAAAGGGTCGTTTGATGGTCACAACCAACGCATGCCCGCGTTGGGAAAACGGTGGGGAAATTGGTCCCGTTAGATGTCGCGGCAACCAACGTCAAGCCGACGTTGGGAAACAGTGGGGAATGGTCGTTTGAATGATGGTCGGCAAACCAACATCAAGCCGACGTTTGGAAAACGGTGGTGAAATGGTCCTTGATGGTCTACAAGCCAACGTGTGATGGGATAAAGTTGGGGAAAATGGTGGGGGGAACTGGTTGTTTTTGTTCGCCAGGCCAACGTTGGGCCGATGTTGGGGAATGGTGGAGTGAATGGGCTTTTATGGTTGGTACTCCAAGTTGGGGTGAATTTGGGAAAATGGTGGGGGGAACTGGACGTTTTGTGGTCGGCAGCCAACGTTGTGGCAATATAATGTTTGTTTCCCGCAGACTATAATTAGCTAAATTTCTAAATAGGCCTAATTATAAAGGAAATTAGTAGGCCCCTAGCCAAAACGACAGAGCTTTCAGCAAAAATAGGGCCTAAGCTTAGCAACTTGTGCGTAAACATAAAACATATGGCAGTTGCGCAGTGACTATATTTTTCGATTTTGTGTGGCCCTTTGTTTTCACCCGTGATACAGGGATCCTTGAGCTTTTCGGGTTTTTTTTCACCTCTGTGAAGCTCGGGGACGTTATTTCGCCCTTTTTATGAGTCTTTAGTCTTACTTAGTGTGTTGTTTTCTATATGTTGACGCTTTTAAAATTGATCTATAATATTGCCTTTGTGTATCAAGCAGTACAAGTTAGCTCAATTGGCTAGTAGTTCAGTCTTCTAATACAAGGTCCCTGGTTCGAGTCCCGGTCAGGCGGTAAGTCGATTTTCAGTTACTATATAATATACCTAAACATAAGAAAAGAACTATACTGGTGTATTAAGTGTGAGAACCCTAGGGAAATGTTCTTTGTTATTCATGGAGCCCAATTAGTGATTTATAACATGGCAACAACATCGTTTTATATGGTTGGGATAACGGTGGCCAATGACTGGCCAAACATTGGCAAAGTCAAAATACGACGCATGTCAATCGTTGGACCGGGACCAGTAAAATGAAGTTGGCCCGACGTCACTTGTCGACATTGGCCCACCATCGCGTGTGTGATGTTGGGCCCAACAGGGTCCCAAAGTTTGTAATGCTATCTGTGTTAGGAAGTATAGACCCATTTCAATTAAAGTGCATCCTATATATACACTTAAAAGGCTAACTAACTTCCTTTTTAAGTGTTACTTTACCTCAAAAAACTAATCCAAACTTGCATGGCAAAGTATATAATGAGGTGGACACCGGCCATTTTTTACCTTTTTAAAGAGTTATTAGTGTATAAATACACGGTGGTTCCATGTTTTGGCGGCCATTTTGAAATATGACGCCCTCTTGAGGCAGGTTAAGCATGCTAAAAGGGTTAAACCTCTTCCTTGGTGTGTTTTGGTTGACTAAGTCGTAACATAGTGCAGGAATTTGGATCAAAAAATAAGATATATGTCCAAAAAAGGGATTAAGTGAATATTGGCCGCCATTTTGAAAAAAAAGCCCCTCACTTCTTAAAACAGGATGGGGATTTTTGCAGACAACCTGATTTTGATAGCTATATGTATAAGATTTCCAAACCTAGTGGGTCCCAAAATCCCGGGGGGGGGGGGGGTGCAGGGTTTCGGTTTATGGGCTCAGACCCTAGATAATGCTACGCAACTTTCCCCTCACCATAGCTTTCGTTTTTCTTGAAAATACTGTTTTTGCTTTAAAAATTGGCTTTGATTGGCGCTTTCCAATTACAGCGCCTCCTATTGATTAAATGGTATTTTAACATTCAAATACTGAGAGAGTTTTATTCTGAAACTTGCTGAAAAATTGACTGCGTGGTGTTTGCGGTTTTACAAATATAGGCTTTTTAATGCTCATAAAATTCCCCTCCATTGAAACCCACACCTAAGAAAGTTTGTTGACCCTGTGTACTCCAATGAGAGTGTTTTCATCAATTTTACGATTGTGCCACGGGAAAATGGTAAGTTTTACACACGTGTAATTCTTCAAAAAAATGATTGAATCAAACACTTCGTGTGGTCCACAGGTTAACAATTTAAAACTTTGATAGGATATGTACTTTTTGGGAAAGCGCCCTCGCATTCCAATTAGCTATAACTGCCATATTGAGAAAACAAAAAGTCGTGTGAGATATATTGCATATAAGTGATTCCTTGCAGGCCAAAACAGGGTATAGCCCCAAAAATGAAGGTGGTTAAACAAAATCTTATTAAGTTATGGTCAAAATTGATTTTTGGCCAATTTTGGCGGCCATTTTGGTTTTTCGTTGGGGCACCCTGGTTTTTGCACTTTTAAATTTTTTTTCATCGAAAATGGTATAAGCATCATTACGTCATCATCCTAGCCTGTGTTCGAAGTGATTTTTTTTTTCCCTTTTGGAAAAACGAAAAAAAAAAAAAAAAACAATGACCAAATATAAACCTCTCTAACTCACCTCTAATATCCTGAATACCCTATATTATTTACACTCTCATTTGCAATGGGCTCCTACAAACATGCATTTGCCTTTTCCAGGACCTTTTTTACTTATGAATTACACTCAACTTTTGAACCTATTTTGATGTACTTGATTACTTCCCCTTTTCCAGACCTTTTTTAACTCCATCACTGTTAGAGGCACTATTGGTGACCTATGCTAAGCTTCAAAATTTTGGAATTTTGAATTTTTTAGGTTTTTTCTTTTTTTAAAAATTTTTTATATGGTATTTTTTAAATGAAAATTGACAAAAGGCAGTGCTAAAACATAAATCAAGGTGCCTCAATTGTCTTTTACGAATAAGTGTACATGGACCAAAAGGCACGACTTCGCAAAAAATCCCCCTTTGCCTCCTCCAAAAATTTGCATTTAGTGAATTTTTGCCACTTTTCTGTAATAAAGAGGTGGAAGCCTATTACTCATTTGTTCTGTGAATGTGAACTGGTTAGACATTTTTGGAATGATTTCCAAAACATTTCAATATCATAGCTCCTTACACACACAGTCTGTTTTGATAGTCTCATTTATTAGACAAAATCATAATAAAACCAAAAATATCAACGGCGACACCTTTTGACAACTTAGTTGGAGTATTTAATATGTCACAAACTACCTCCTGTGTAAATTTGATAAATTTCATTGCGGCCAAATACGATTTTTCATAAAAATCTAGTTTTTTTACACGTCTTTCTATGGGAAATAGGCCATATAGAAGGCGCTATAGCATACAATATAACCAGAACCTTTGAAGGCCTATGGGCAATTCCACGCAATGTCCCCTTGAGCCTAAAAAAGGAAATTCATTTTAAATGCACAATTTACATTGAACATGGCTGGAAGAAAGATACCTTATCTGTATAATCTGCATCTAAATTGAATTTTCAGTGTTTTTCTTTCTTATTTTTTATGGTTTTTGGAAAAATTTATTTAACAACAACATATTTTTGCAATTTTTTAACTAAAATTGGTGCTGTCAAATATTTCAGTCCTATATCTATGAATATTGACCACTGAAATGTATTCCATTATCTTAACCTAATCCAGCTAAGGTTAACCTTTTTAATAACTTACACTTTACATCAAAATGCAGTGTTATCTAGAGGGCGCTCTTGAGTTTCAATTTTACTTCTGATTTTCCACGAAATGTATGTAACGTCCATGACGTTTAATACTATTTTTTCCTGTAACTACCCTACCATGCAATTGATTATAATCATATCTAGTATACAATGTTAATGTACATATATGGAGATAATTACAATGAAAAAATAATTATACTAATTAGAAATATGCGAATGAGCGTCATGGACGTACCAGTCATGGACGTTACATCCATGGACGTTCCACACATTTACACACCCCCCTTAAATGGGTATTATGGGATGTTTTTTATGGTAAGTTTAGAATTATTTTTTTTGATGTCAGATATCGGTTCTTTGAAAGTTTTTCACGCCCTTTTTGATATTAGAATTCTTAAAATTACCATTTTAGTCAAAATGGGGCAAGAGGGCGCTTTTACATCATTTTTCCGCAGCGCAACTTTTTTTTTAAATACGCTACCTTCCAAAGGGCAACAACTGGAAAGATAATCATAAGTTTTACCTGCTCAAGAAGTTTGCAACCCTTCAATCACCTTTAGTTTGTGAGTAGGCCTAAAGTGTATTTTCTTGGAAGACTCCCATTGAATTTGTACAGGGGAAAATTGCATTGACCCCTGTCTTTTCATGGGCACTTCTAGCAATATTCCAAGGATTTCGGCAACTAATAAAGATAAAAGCTCAAAATTAGTGAGCATGTCACGTATTTGGTTATCCATTTATAGTGGTATATTAAGAGTAGGTTTTTTTCAAAAGCGTGTGTGAAAAAAATATAAAAGCGCCCTCGTACCGGTTTGACCGAATGGTTATTTTAAATAATACCACTATTCAAACTCATGTCACCTTCAAAATAGATTTTATGGGCATCGTAACCCAGGTTAGACTAATGGTTATTTTAAATAATACCACTATTCAAAAATCATGTAAACTCAAAAATAGATTTTATGGCATCAAACAAACTGCTAAGCAATGCAATAAGCACCATACCTATGGTTGTATCAAGTTTGAATGAGCGATGTTGAAAATTCAAATTTGTAACGTCCATGACATTTACTCAAACTGTAACGTCCCCATGAGTACATTGGAAGATTTTTCTATATTATAGAATGTGCTTTACTTTATTTTATTCAAAGTTTAAATAGAAGTGTTAACATAGTTAAAATACTAAACAGGTATAATGAAACTTGAGATTGCCACTTCAAGAGTTATGTCCCAAAAACTGCTTTCCCATTTTCGTAACGTCCATGACGCTACTCTGAGCTATTTTTCTTGTTAATGACTAGAGCTTCTAGATGTTTGATGTTCTTGTTAAACATTATAGTATGTTAATACAGTACC
>JAMKCH010009474.1:0-98063 GCA_023653785.1 Ophioderma brevispina | reverse complement strand
TATAACCATTTTCTTTCAGTGGCGTACCAGCGGGGATGCGTAACACAGGCGCACAGACGATCACGCGAATCATATTCGCGCGCCGTGACATGCACGACGATGCGTTCACGCCTCGGTCATGTGCGATCACCATGGAGTAACCATTTTGCATAACATACCGGTCGTTGGGAAATCAGCAAGTGTTTAAGTAAACTAGCGGGAGGCCCGCGCTTCGCGCGCGCTCCCGCTAGACGAGTAAACGGCAGCGATCACTGAAACGGAAGCGACCACTGAAACAGAAGCGATCAGAGAAGAAGTGGTACACTATGGCAACACCACCGCAACCACACCAGTGAAATACACTCAGTGAAATGTGACAACTCCCCAAACGCCCGTATTTTGGAATTACCCGTCATCCTGAAGTTTAGGACTACCACCCACACTGTCAAAACATTTCGTATTCTTAACATTTTTAATTAATCAGGTTTCCGTCATATCCTGTAGCTCATGGATTTACCATTTTCTAACTAAGGAAACGTAACTTTTCGAATATTTTTTTCTGCTCAAAACTACTCCCGTGTCCTAACCCGTAAGCGAAAGTTATTGACCAGTTTTAATCATGTAGCACACATTTCCCATTTTCCAAATAATAAAAGGTCAATATTTCACCGTGTTTAACCTTTTTTTTTATCTCAAAAGTACTCCCCGGGTGCTAACCGTAGTTCCTGTTATATCCGCAATATTTTTTCTCTTAACTCCTCAAACTCCCGTATAAAGTTTCTCATCCTACAGGTTATGATCCCAATCACAACATCCCGTATTATTACATCTGTTTGACTCATGTTACCGTAGGTCCTGAAGTTCCCGTCATACCCCATCTTCTAAATAATATTAAACGTCAATATTGAATCCGGTAACTTTGCCATATTTAATCTTTTTCTTCTCAAGACTACTCCCTGTTTTCGTCATACACACCACAACCAAAGCGAAAAAGTATGACGTGTTATTGACCTTTTTTTGCACTTAGGTGCCTGTTAATTGCGTACTGCATACAGCGTCTCATGCGTAAGGCGCCCGTTGCAACACGCAACGCGTACGCGCTTGTTAGTAACGGTTATAAAAAAATGGTTGATTCCATAGCGACCCACCACATGTTCACTGATTTTTCAGCCATTTCTGAACGGATTTCGTCCGAATATAGTTAGAACACCCGCCAGGTAAACATCAATCTTTCATGCAAATTTGGCGCAATATGAATCGAAACTGACGGAGCCTTTTGCGAAGATACATACAACATTAGCCAAATTATAGTAAGATTACGCACGGCGCGATGTGAAAGCAAGGTCATGATTGGGCGACGACTGCTGGTCCTACGATGGAAAAAGGAGGAAACGGAATAAAATTCCCAATCCGATGGCGCTACCCATGCAAAGTTGCGTTTTAATCTGATCTGCTACGATATAGGACTCATGCAAATGGGCTTATTCATTGGACTCATACCAAATAAACAATTCCACTAGTGCACTTTTAAAGACTCATACCAAATAGACTACTCCACATCCAGCTATACAAAATAGACTGCGCTACAGTTCTACAGTGGTGTAATCATGGGTTGTTCAATGTACACACTATAGTGCATTTATCTTTCTCGGGTCAGTGACATCACTGCAATATGCCCAAAGCATTAAATCGTGAGCGTTGATTGAAAGCACTGGCGTTTAACGTGTGGCAGGAGGTATAGTCATCTGGACTCATACTCCACCTATAACGGTGAAGAACATAGTCCCAGTTGACTCTTCAGGCCACATTAGTTTCACGCTTTATTCCGTTGTTGTTTGTGAAGCCCGGACTTTTTTACAAACACAACACCGATGTAAAAGGAGATATAATCCGGGCTCCATAGACGGACAACGGAATAATGCGTGATGAAAGAGGTAAAGTGAATCAAGTGCCCTATTCTTTACCGTTGTAGGTGGACTATGAGTCCGGCGGACTATAAAAACTCTACATCGGCACTTAGATGTATGAGTAAAATACCTGCCTGACCGTGTTGATATCACTGACTCGTGGAAGCTAAATGCACCATAGCATTCAGGTCTAGCATAAATGCCCTATGAATAACTTATATTGAAATAAAGTTATACAGTGTCAAAATGGCAGCCATTTTGAAATACAAATTATACAAGATGGATTGGAAGAATTACTATTTACTCTCAACAAATCCAAAACATCTTTATATTCAACTTGACTAGTTAAATGGACACTGTGCCACTAAAATAAAATTTGTATTAAACTCACCACTGAAATTACTGCTGAAAATGTACAATAAACAAAATGGCTGCCAGCCTTTATGTTCATCTTCTAATCTAGCTTTATCCTTTCCAGGCTTGTGGGTGTTTAACATACGAGTTTCGGCACCAAAACTAGCTTCCTAGCACATTCACAGCTCGAGTTATGATTTGAAAATATACCAAAATGGCGGCCATTTTGAAAATCAAGATGGCTGCCATCTGCCACCCCTGGGAATTCTCCATCAAAACTTTTCTTGTTCTCTATGACCTACTTAAGGTGTCTAAATAGGTGTGATAATTTAATCATTGAAATCCCACGGGACTTCATATCAAATCACAGTCCCCCTAACTAGTTTGATATTCTCTTATTCAACGGGGGATATTCAGTAGTTTGGCCATAGCGGTCGCTATTTAGAAAGTAATGATTCAGAGTGACATCAACCATGCACACGATTATCGCAAGCCACAAAGGCCATAACGTATTGCCGCAACGCGTTGCGAGAAAGTAGCAACGCGTTGCGGCGTCATCCCGTCGGCCAATTAGAATGACGAATTTCTGTGACGTATTTAAAAAATTAGACCCACAACGCGTTGCAAAGTATCTAGCAACGCGTTGTGGAAACTCACAACGCGTTGCAAGCCTTCACAACGCGTTGCGAGCTTCACAACGCGTTGCGAAGGTTCACAAGCCATAAGTGATAAGGGTCATAACGTATTGCCGCAACGCGTTGTGAGAAAGTAGCAAGCAGCGCGTTGCTTATGAAAAGCTTTTTCCCTAAAGCCAGCATCTGCAGTGTGTAAACCTGCCTTCAGCAACGATGAAACAGGGTTTAGGCGACGATACGAACAGCTATCGTTGCAATCGGTGCGAACGATAACGTATCGTGACAAACTGGACGTCGTTCCTTACTGTCTCAGTGATTTCTGTAGGAACACTTTTTTTTTTTGTTTTCCTCATCCATCAGGAATTCCAGTCATTGTCGTTCTTCAGTATGTTGGTTAGCTCTGTCTTAGGCATTGCTAAGACTGGAGTTTCGCAGGTTGTACCTCAGCTGTGCGAAAGGCTATTTGTAGAATGGAGCCGATTCTCGGGTGTGATGTTTTCAGGTGTGACCCTGAAGAGATTGCTTTATGTTTTGGTCATGGCGCGAGTCGTATCTTCCCTTTGTAGTGAGTAGCTACAACCATTGAGGATGATGACATAATTGGCAGAGTCCAGATTGTTTTTGGGGCCCATAGCTTCAGATTGGTAAGGATGGAGGTTCATCCTTATTGCGGCGTTGATGTGAAAATACAGCAGCTCTGGCATCCCGACACAAAAGTTCTTCCAGGAGGTGTCAGCCTGCATACCTGCATTACAGACTCCCAATTCAACCGCTGCCCTTTGTTTTGCACATCCGTAAAGGTAGACCAACATGTCTTATCATCTCATCTTGACTAGTCCGTGATGCCTTTCCTTTGTTCTTGTGACTCTGTCCTTTTGATCAGCTTTTGGGTCTTTTTGTACCCAAGACCGGATCTGTCCGTCTCACAAGGCCATTTCATCAGAATTAGATGGCGTTCTTTCTGTTCTAATTCTTTTATACCCTTCCATCTGACAGTTGGCCGTATCTTTCCGCCATCACTACCTGTTATATCATATCTATGCAGATGATATTCAACTCTATTGACCCTGATTGATATGCAAAAACAATCCCTGGCAACTTGTCATGTGCACTCTTTAAAATTTAACAAAGGTGTAACAGATGGATGATAGCTACAAATTGAAGTTAATCCTGACAAAACAGAATTCCTGTTATTTCAGCATCATACAAAAAAACCATTACAAAATGTCAACTTCTACATGTTGATGAAGATCGTCCACAATCTTCCTCTGTGCGTAACTTAGGTTTTGTCTTTGATCAGGAATTAAACATATCCAGCATATTACCAATCTTTGTAAAACCATCAATTATGCAAATTCGCCATTTATAAGAATTCGCAAATTTATATTGATCAGGACACTGCGCCAACATTTAAAGAAGCCATGATTTGTCACGCCTTGATTACTTAACGTTTTGTTTAACAATATGGCGCAGAAGGACATTGAGCGGCGACAGCCAGCCTTCAAACAAATGTGCCCGCCTTGTTTTCTTGACACCAGACCTTCTTTCATTGTCCCTTGCTTAAAGATCTTCATGGCGGCCCGCGCATAAGGATCGGCATTAAATTTCAAACTCTTCTGTATGTTTATAAATCCCTGAATGGATCTGTCCTGGTACAAGGCCTGAGATTCTTTTACCGTTAAGAGACCAACAACACGGCTCTGTTACCGACACGTTCGGATCACGGTCTTAACCTCGTTGTTCCAAAGACACACAAGTGTGCCGGGGATAGGGGCTTTTCAGTTGCTGCTCCCAAGCAATGGAAACATGATCCTAGTCAGTATCCGCTCTGCATGCACCTACAGTCAACAGTATCTTTTCTCTTGATTGTTTTTGCATTTTGATAATGTTTCCTTTTTTGCGCTTCGTAATCCTTCGGCAAAGGCGCATTATAAATGCCGTGTATTATTATTATTATTATTCTGCTTTTATCACAATAAATGAGACTTTCAAACAGATGTGCAATATTATATCTACTCTGCAACATATCAAAATTTTACTGACTATATAGCAAATAAAACCGAAACCACTCATATCGTGAGGAAATCGCTTAGACTATTCTGTAGACGAGGGTTGACGACAGTCACGTGACGCGTTTGGAATGACCACAGTGCTATATTTTCAATAATAGGGCAGAGGTGATGATTGTCGGGGTACAACGGGGGAAGGGAAGCAAGACAGATGTAGCATAACCACTTCTTAATAATATTTCTTAACAAGGAACCAGTGACGCATGATAGCCTTCTGCAGCTGTTTCTAGTAATCTGCGAGAGTTTCTAGTTGTAACGACGAATACCATTGCACTGGGGGTGTCACATTCCTCAGCAACATGGACTATGAAGATATAGTTGAGACATTGGGAGGATTTGGTGCGTATCAGAGACGCGTTTACTTCCTTGTCAGCCTGTTTTCTGTCATTAATGCATGGCATGCCATCGGGTCAGTATTTCTCACTGCATCAACTGATCACTGGTGCAGTGCACCTAATATGTCATGGCTTAATTGTACTGAGCTTTCTGATATACAATGTACTGAAAGGAAAAAGAATCTAACCATACCTTACGAGGTCACGGATTCTCAGTTAGTGTATGAACAGTGTTCGCGATACAATGTTTCAGAGGCATTTCTTTACCAAACATCTATTACTGCCAATGTTTCACTTGATGCTGCTAGAGTTGGATGTGGTGATACAGGCTGGAGTACGATCACTCACAGTATGCACGTACTGCTGTTCAAGAGGTAAGCGATTACATGGCCATGCAAGCGATTATCTTTGCGCACTACACCGTTTTTCGTCGTAGCTTTGCACATTCTTGTTCGTTGCACATTCATGTTCGTTTCGTATGTTTTCTTTGTATCACTATAATTGAGGAAATTATACATAAAACAATGAGCCTGTGAAATGGAATATTAAAATACGTGATTTTTTTTTCGTTGTTTTCTCATTCTCAACCTTGTACGGGAGTGTTCTCAGAGATACCTCTATCTCGACTTCTGATCTTTTGTACATTGGTTGGGTATACTATGCCATTGTACGTTTGGACATTCGTTTTTTCAAAACTATTTAGTTACTATGGAAATAACAGGAAAAACGGGTCGGTTGCTAGCTGAAGCGCGTCGCTGATGCATTATGGGTTAAAACACCATGTCGCTGTGGCTGTGCTTTATGTAGCAACGTGCCGTCGCAGACTGCGTGCTGTGACATCGTACAAGCGGCGTGTTTCTATAGAGGTTGTGCCTGTTTTTATCGATTGGCCGAGGAAACACAAAGAATCGAACAGGTGTCCTATACCGTAATGTTTCATTCAATTTAATGTTGCGTGTAACCTTGGGAATAATCTTGTTTTTGTATACCAGTAACATGTCCACTAACAACGGTTTCTTATTTGATCCTGTTGAACAAAGTTCAGTATTAACGGTTGATGACGACACAGGCACAACCTCTATAGAATGAGGAGTGGTGGTTCAACATCTTAATAGGGCTGTACCTGTTTAACTAAAGGTCGGAACCTAGACAAACTATACCTTTTTAATCCTTATAATGAGACAAATACATTGGTTTTCATATTTAAACCCAGTATGACTTCAATTTGATTTCAAATTTACCCCTGTACTTAATTTTAACCCCCTCCTTATTTTACAAAGTTCCCAAACATTTCCCAGAGGTTAGGACCCAAAAAATTGTGATTCAGCACCCCTTCAAACTATCGAAGAACTCAAAATTCCACAACTTTACAATGAGATTCCTGATTTTATACCTTCCTACAGTAGTGAAATTCAGTCTAGACTGCGTACGGTACGCTTTTACGCCTGCGTGTTTTGTGACCCCTGCGGGCAATCACAAGCTTTTTTCACTCCCGGTTGCGCTCGGTATCCGGGACGGTCATTTAGTTGCAGGGGAGCGTTCGAGAATCTAAAATAAGGACACTTTTAGAAGGTGTAACTTTTTTCTTTCTTCACAGCTCTTTCATGTTAACTTACGGGAAAGTTACGGGGTTTTATTTTTATTTCGCGTCGCCCACATCACATACTGTCCTTATCTGACGAAATGTCGTTTTTCCGAAAAATCGCCATTGAAATTAAAAAACCGGGAGATTTCATGTTTGTACTATGAATTAAACGTTATAATTACTTTTAATTTTTGTAATTAAGAAGAAAACATTCTGAAGTTTGAATTTTACCTTGTGATCAGTTTTGAAGGTGCAATTGTATTCCTGATATAAAGCTATAGTCATAAGTCATACATGTGAAACGCAAAAAGAAGTCGTATTTTGCACATACGAACGCTAATTTCACCGTTATATTTCAATGCGTTCCGATAGATATGTAATTTTGAAACCACTAATGTTACGCACGAGCAGAGTACGACGCACGAGATCTGTTTCTGAAAAGCGAAAAGCAGTTGTTTTACGAACAGACGTTTAGTTTGACTCCTATTTAAATTACTTGTAAATGAACATACGACCAGTATGTGAAATTCGCCATATGGCATTTTGAGCCTTATTGATCAAAATTCTAATTAACTCTCACTAATTAGGTCCCTTTCAAGATTGTAACTTTGTGCATGATTAGCCATAACCTTATGCAAAATATCTCAAAAATATCAAATTGTCAGATAAGACAGTAGGTGATGTGGGCGACGATTTGGAAGAATAAACTGGGGCTATACTCCTGTACTTCACTGTAATAATCGGAATCTACATTACCTTGTGGAGGAATATAAGATAGTGAGAGAAAGTGATAGCGAATCGAGAAAAAAAAGAATAAAGAGACAGTATGTTGGAAGAGGGGCCTCGGGCGTGTGTTTCGGGGATCCGTGGTACTGTCGCCATGTCACCTGTTTCATTGAGTTCTTCTTTCAGTGATCGCTTCCTTATTCTTAGTCTAGCGGGGTCCCGCTATCATTAAAAATAGGGAAAAGCTACGGGATTAATATTGCCTTTTTTATGGGAACTACTAAGCTTACATGATAAGTTAAGAATACGGGATTATGTAACGGTGGGTCATAGTAAACTGCATAATGGCTGGAACATTATAGGAGTTTGAGGAGTTACGAGAAAACAGATACATACCTATTACGGGTTAGCACACGGGGGTACGATTGAGAAAAGGTCAAACACTGAAAGCCTCCCCTAGTACTTACGATTGATTTAATGATTTTCCACTTCGTGAGACATTGCTCCAGAGGTAAAATTCCCAATCCCTGTGGAAGGTTTAATAACATTTTATTTTTTTTACTTTTTTTATTTTTTTCAATATTAAAGATTTAAGGTGATGACCCTTTGAATTTTGTCTTATACCCTCGTAACAATACCTTGTAGGTAGTATAACTATACCTTGTTTAATCCTTGTAACAAGACTAAACTTTGTTACCTTTTTACAGCAATCCATGCATTTTTCATTTTTGACCCTTTATTATGAAATTTTTCCCCTCTGGATTTCGCCCACCATTCTCGAGGGGGAGGGGCACGCCCGCTAACTTTGTTCATTAACCTTCATAGAAGACAAATCCACTGAGAAATGAGGCTCTGCTCTTCACGGTCACGAAATTGGTCTCAAGTGACCCAACTAAGTACCCCTTGACATCTGTTCAACTGCATGGGTAATAACAATTTGGCCTCGTTTCTTGCAGATAAAAAGTAATTTGAAGGGCTTTTAACCTATGCATATCGCGCGGATTATTGATATCAACAGTGCTATTTTTTTCGAGCAAATGCAGCATTATGTACATCTACTAGTCACTGATATTTGGTAAAGAAATTGTTTGACATTTTCTTCATTTTCAAACAAATTTCAAACTTGCTTGAAATATACCCAGAGTAATTAAAAGTTAACTATATCTGTGTCAGAAAAACCGTGACTCTTTCGCCGATATGCGTAACCAAAGTCCTTATGCAAGCATTTTTCCTTCTCTCTTTGATCCCATCAACCAATTATGAATTCGGAAAACTAACGGAATAAATTCAATAAACTCCCACCATGAATGTAAGCCAACAACATGTGTCTGTTAAGATTTCCGAATTCATGTGGGTCATAAAGAAGTTGGTCACCTTATGGAAACCCTGTTTCCAATTCTTCGGTATTTTAACTTCAGTCAAGCGCAAGCATTCCGTTATCCTTTATGGAGTGAGAGTTCTTTGCCATATCAAGGCGGAACTGAGTATCAATCCGGCCGTGGAAAATTGACTTGACCGGCCCATGATCATAGGAAAATCAATAGACCCATTTAATAGAAAACGAAACAAGCAAAAAACAAACACTACATAAACATTGTTGATCGAACATGCCCAAGTTTATAGGTAGATGACCCCCCCAGGAGGGCACTTCCATCTAGAGGTAAGACTTTAAGAATAACCCCCCCCCATTTTTCAGTTATCGTCACCCACAGGACCACACATATGTTTTTTAAAGTCTACCAAAAAGACTGCTATGGTTCTTTTCGGAAAATTTTGAAAATCTTCACCCAAGAACCTCTTTAATAAAGATTTTGTTTTTAATTTTAATTTTTAAAAAAGACAACATATTAACAAACTCGGAAAATGTAGCAAGGTTATCAACAAACAATTATTTTTTGAGCAATTTGGCTTCTTCTACCTAAAAATTCCTATTTCTAGCACATCTTCTCTCACCGATGCCCCTGGGTTTGCAAGCGCCAGCCTTACATCGTATCCTTTCATCTGTGGGTCCCTCCATGTTTGAACTCTTCCCCGTCTACCCTAGTCAGTTTTGTAACAAACTCCCGAAGGGGCGGTTGCCACCCCTGTGATTTCCTTACTAATCCCGATTCCTATAATTTGTTACCACAGGCTAGCTTATAGTTTCTCTTTCCCATTGGTATCAAATAAGTACCAACATTCTCATGAGGTCATTGAAAGTATGAAATACTGGGTGGGGTGAAACTGATATTTCAATATAAAGCACTTACAAGTAAGGGTCCATAAATATTTAGCAAGGTGCGGACAAAGTCAAAATTAAGATCATCCAATTAATGAAACTTTGGCAGATTATCGTCTTGGGTCCGAATCTTGTCCTACAATTATTAACAATTCCCTGGTGTTCTTGTTGCCATGGCAACGCAATTCAATGTTACGGGGGAAAATGTACGTATTTTACGCTATTTACAGGGAAAAATAAGTACTACTGACCATATCCCCACAATGAAAATCATATCATGGTGATTTTTACTATAATTAGCATGTTGAACGTATATGAACAGGTTTGCCAGTTCCCTTGTCAGTACTTCTTTTTATCTCCAATTCTATAATTGAAAGAGCCCGTTGGGCTATTTTTCCAGACATTATTTTACTACACTTTTAAAACGCCACAGCAGCCGAATAGGGTTTTTTCAAAATAAGTCGTGCATGGATTTGAAAACCTACATACCTTTGGTAAAAATATAATAAAATAACTGGGATGTTTGGTCCTTTTTGTTACACTATCAACAAACTTTGCTATTTTCATGAAAAAAGCAGTACCAAATGTTTACCATTTTTCATAGGTACGGTACTGCAACAAATCGCAACATGTAAATATTCATATGGAATTAATAAGTAGCTTTTTTTTGGGTACTTAAATTATTTGTCTTTCTTAAAGAAGTAATTGCAGCAGCAACCTATATATTAAAACGTACCCCATTCTATTTTGGTATGTATTACAAGCGTATGTAACAATCGCTAACTAGTTGAGTTTAGTTAAGTTTAAAACAAATTTCATTCAAAGAAGTAAAAGTCCGCGATGCGACAGAATTGGTTCATAGATGCCCCTTGGGAACCTCCATATGATAATGTGGTCAAGGATCACATACCAAGGTTGAAAGTCAGATAGGACAATTAATTTAGATTAGGCATATGTTGAAATTGCCCAATGGTACAGAGGTGGTTTGTGTCATTTTAGCCAAAACCCTACTTGTTGAGAAAGAAATGATTTTTGAGACATTGGTATGTTTTGACATCTATATAACATGCTCCATATATGTAAGTAGGTTCATAAGTATATTTGTCCCAAAAAGCGCACAATAGGCTTCACAAGTTTAACAAAATATACAGTAACGTATAGGCGATATTGGGTGAAAATATACGCTTTTTCCTCAAATTCATGTTTCTAAAACCTGAAATCGTTAAACTTTTAGCTTAGCGTTCAAACGTCCGTGTTTTATGCTCTAATTGAGCTGAAAATACTAGAGCTACCATTGGCATTCAGATTAAGTATGATGTTGGAACTGCCAATATGAGCCAAAGGTGAATTTTGGGTCATTTTAGTCAAAACTACATTTTGGGGTAAAAATGATTTTTGATATAATTATATTTTTGTAAAATTCCAAAATAAAAAAAATAATACGACAAAATTTTGGGGGCCCATCTAATGTAAGTAGGTTTCAGAACTATAATTTGTGTCGCAAAGTCTACATAAGCCTTCTCAAGTTTTCAAAATATACAGTAGTATAGGCGATATTGGCTGAAGATATACGTTTTTCTCAATGTATGTTTCTAACACGCGTGAAAATAGTACACTGATCTGATTTATGTGCGCCAAGTGGCCTAGAGAAGGCCCAAAGAAAGACGCAATCCTATACACTGGAACTTTGGAGATTTTTAAAAGCAGCCATTTGATACCATTTGGAGAGAGGCACTCGGGAAATGCTAGAGCAATTTGGAGTAGACAGTAGCTGGGTAGACCTAATGAAAAGATGTATGGGCAAACTATATGCGCAGTAGTGGTGAATGGAAAACTCACTGACTTGTTCGAAGTCTTAGTTGGTGTGAGACAGGGATTCCTTCCATCTCCATGCCTCTTCAAAATCTCTTCTTTCTTAGAATTTGTAATGAGAGGAGTTCAAACCTAGGCTCCGGAATCCAAGTGGAAGATGAAATCCAACACCATTCGTTATGCGATGACCCAACCCTGCTGGAAATGGTCTTTGAAAGTTCAGCTATCCACAAAAAACTGGAAAAGCGCGCCAAATGGGATGAAGATAACCATCTCAATGCAAGATCATGTCCGATAACCCAAGAGAACACCCCTTAACCATACATCCATTGACAAGTAATGATTTTTGGCTTTTCCCCGCTTGGAAGTAATGTGCCTTCGTTGGAGGACATCAAGAGGCGTAAAGACTGGCAGCAGGGCATTCGGTAGACTCAAGGAATCCATCTGGAGCAATCATGACATCACAAGATCGCTCAAAGTCAAAAATATACTCAGTCTCTTATACTTCCCATTGTCACCATGGAGCAAGAGTCCTGGGTATTTGCGCAAGGCAGACTGCCAAAAGCTAGAAAGCTTTGATATGAGATGTCCTCCGGTCCATCCTAGGAGTGAACCTTCTGGACAACATTAATGATGAAATATAACAACAGCGTCTGAACATCGCATGCACCATCACGGATGCTGCCGTCACAGAAGCGGCCTTGAAAGGGTTTGGACATTTCGTCAGGATTCTGGAACACGATTACCATACCAATCCTATACGCAAGACTTCAACAAGAGTAGGAAGCCAGGTCGCCCACCATCAATATGGAAGGACAATCCCCAAGGACACAAAGGTTTGGACCTCCAAAATGCCTAATCTATTGCAAAGGGCAAACCAGAATGGAGGAGAATTAATCATGAGAAGAGCAAAGGGGACACCCCGTCCTATGCATTTAAAGGTCAAGTAATTCAAGAAAAATAGTTTAATCGTAGCATTCAAAACATCCGGTTTTTATGCTCTAAATTGAGTTGAAATACTCTCATTGGCATTCAGATTAGGTAGTATTTGGAACTTGTCAATAGGAGCCAAAGGTGATTTTGGGTCCATCTAGTTAACAAAAAACATACCACTTTTGGGTTAAAATTAACATATTATTTTTGAGATTTGTTTTTTTGGCAGTCTATTAACATGTTTTCACATCTATGAAAGAAGGTTTACGAACATATCGTTTCCGCAGAAGTACCAATAAGCACATTATAAACAGTTGCCAAAATATCCAGTAAGAATAGGCAACATATTGAGGTGAAATATGCTTTTTCTCAAATTTATGTGATTCCAAAACATGAATAAGAGTTAAACTTTAGCTAAGCATTCAAAACATACATGTTTTAATGGTCCTAATTTAGCTATAAATACTTGCATACCATTCAGTTTATGAGGTCTGATTTACACAGTCAAGTTGGGGGGTTGAAGGAATTTTGGGCCAGTTTAGTCAAAAACATCAATTTTGGTGAATTAATATGAAAAATATTTTTTGAGATAAATGGTTTGTGTTTTGACATCTATGTAACATGCCTTATCTCTGTTCGTAAATTTTAAAACTATAATCGATAATGCCTTAGAACTTAGAGCTTCAAAATCATGTTTCTGAAAGCTACAATGAAAGTGAAACTTAAGTACCTTTTTAAATGTCCATATTTTATGCACTCTCAGACTGGGGGTGGGGTCACGATCATGAACAAGTTGATATATCATTGCGCGACCACAGGGTTTTCAAAAGACCCTAACAGTAATTTGGACCGTCTGAAAAAAAGCCCCCTAAATACGTATGGCACTGTGTAATCCTACCCTTAACAAGTATTAGCAATATTTGACACCATAAATATGGTTCTTGGTTGGTACATTGCTTGTCTATGAATGTGTTTCTTTTCTTCTGCCTAGGCTGTACTGAATAGCCTTCCTTGCACATAACATAATTGAAACCGCATACATGGCATACGATACAAAATAAGGTTTTCCCAAATCGAACCTTAATCATGTACGTTCAAGTCCCGGCTCTTGTGAAAAGTATCACTTTTTTCCACATTCAGTGTTTGGTCTGCCCTTTTTACGTACGGGGGCGTATCTGCACAATCTTAAAATATACCCTTTTACGTGTGTTTCTTTGGCTTGCTTGATATCTCCTTGTCAATGGACCAATGACCCTCCACACCCTCCCTCTCCCCCTTTTCCGGGGCTTCAGATGTATATATGAAAATCCTTTTTGAAAGATGCTGTATTTTTTACTTGAAGAATAAGTGCGAGAAAATATAACTTCCTGATTCTTATATTACATGATAACTACAATCTATTATTTTGTGTATGTATAACCCTTGGTAAATAGTTGGTTCATATCGGGACAAATGGTAGAGTCAAAACAGTTGCAGACCATACTTGACTGTCAAATTAATAGTTAAATCTCGATTTGGGTGCGCTTTTATTTTTAAAGACATTCCTCTTTTTAAATCTTTTCTCTTTCGATCTATCAGTCTCTGAGGCTTTTTTGTCTAAAAAATGCATTTTTTGCAAAACAGGTCAATCACAAACACTATTTTTAGTCATTCCCGCTAATTTTGATGCATTTCTGTGTATTGGCTGTCTGTGATTTGGTTGGCTGCCTCAACACTTGCAATCCCTTTCTATGGCTGTCCTGTATTGTTGTTTCAATTTTTTCCATAGTCTTGTAAAGTGCTAAAAAATATATGTACAGCAATCTATAAATGGTTGTTTTCCTACTACTACTACAAACATGCACACACACACAATTGAAATGCTTATTTAAACAAATTGCATTCACTCACTTAATAAAATTAGCTTTATTTCTCAGTTTGGTATCTCAAATTTAACTAGTTGTAGGATAGTGGGACCAAGTTTTATTCAGGTAGGGAAAGAGAAACATGGTAAGAATGCATTCACATAAATGTAAGAGGGGAAACAATAAAAAAGAAAAACCTGAGAGGAAAAGAAATGGATAAAGGGCAAGGTGACAGACAGGGGGGGTCTCACCTGAGAAAGAAGGGAAGGGGAGAATAAGGACCAATGGTCCTAAATATACATCCTATTAAATAATAGTCATGGCTTTTTGCTATTTGGATTGATAGAATATGCTTCCACGCATCTAAATTGGTCCCAAAATATTCAATTATATTTTTTTTTTGCAATTAATTATACTTTTTTTTGCAATTTTTGTGGACTTGAGAATTTGGTGTGTCTTATGAACATCACATTTTTTATGAATTATTGAATAAATGCTGTAAATTTTGTACCCCCTAAGAACAGGAGCTGCCGGTTCCTATTATAGCTTATCTCAATCAAGAGTCTATGATTATATACATATGGCATCAGGTTTTTAAACGGATTCAGAAAAAGAAAATGCCCATTATCGGACATACACCAATGCCATAAATCTTAAAAAATTTTCCACCAGTATCATTTTTAATTAGAATGAAAATCTTCATAAAGGTGCCATTTCCGCATTAAATGAAAATGCATCGTCCGACCTCATTAAAGCGCAAGATTTACCTACCTTTGCTCTGGAGGAATCTTCTATGAATGACGCCCTCTTTTTCAGTATCATTTAGTTGAATGATAACTTCTAACTTATAAAGGTGATTTTGCAAGCAGGCCCAAACATCATGATGATGTAATGATCCAACAAATCATCTTTAAAACATAATATGACATAACAAATACGAAAATATGAAAATATGAAAAAGACAATATGAAAAAGGCAATACCTAAAAGAGCTCAAAGGCACAAAAAAAAAAAAAACAGAGTTGCGAGCGGAGCGGAGAATATATAAGGGTTTTTGCCCCCAAAAATAATATGTTTGGTTTTTTTTGCCCCAAGGTTCAAAGTTCGTTTAAAAAGTACTTTGGCAAAATTTCCCCCCTCCTTTTTTTAATTTGATGTAATAAAACAGTTGATGGTCCCGACTTTTGAAAAAAAAATGCACCCGTTCGTTAAAAAAACCTGTATGGTCCGGGTGTTGTGTTAGGTCAACCAACAAAAGTGAATTCACTCCAGGTCTCCAAACATGGGTTAGTACAGTGGCGTAAAGTTCTTTTTGACATTGTGGGGGATGGGGGTGATGGAAATTTATGAATGAACCGGGGGTTTGCTGAAAAAATTCCATTACTGTAGCACATGTGCGGCGAATCGCGCAAAAATAAATATTTTGCATGTAGAAGCTAAAAATCGGTTAATGTAATTGTAATTGGAGAAAAATGCGCGAGAAGCGCGTGGAAAAATTGTCAAATAGTATAAAAAATATGCAGGCATTCTTGTGAAAAAAAAACAATGATCGTATTACCATCCCCCTATCAAAATATTGGGGGGACATATACCCAATCCCCCGGGATTTACGTCGTGTGGTTAGATACTTAGAATTAATGATTGCACTTTTAAAGTTTCTTTATAGAAGACTTGCATAGAATTTTTGCAAGCCAAACGGCAGGAATATGGACAAAATAAGTTTGTTAAAACTCGCCAATGATTAGCTGATAAAATACTTGCAATACAGTTCAGTTAGGTATGATTTACACAGTCAAGTGGGGTTGAAGGAATTTTGGGCCAGTTTAGTCAAAACCATCAATTTTGGTGAATACATGAAAAATATTTTTGAGATGATTAATGGTGTTTTTGATATCTATGTAACATGCCTTTATTATGTTAGTAATTAAAACTTATATCATGCCTTAGAACTTAGAGCTTCAAAATATGTTTCTGAATACCTGAAAGTAAAACTCTAAGTTACCTTTTTAAAATGTCCAATTTTATGCTTAAGCCTGGGGGGGCACTAGTTTTTTTTCATGACAAGGGATATATCATTCGCATGGAATATGGACAAAATAAGTTGAAAACTGCCACTGATTTTCCTAAATTGCACCAGAATTTTGTTTCAATCGACAACGATTCTGTTTAAAAATCACCCAAGGGGTTTTTTAAATCGCACAAGATTTTGTTAATCGCCACAAATTCTGTTGCTAGAACACAATTAAAACATTTTATGCCGGCTTCTTTTGCCAGGTCATATGGCCTACCTCCGGACTAGGGCCCCTTGTACACTCACCCACCAATCATGGAAAAAAAATGTTGCCACCATTTCGTCCGACTTGGAGTATTAAAGCGCCCCCATCTCCCTTTAGGCATGTTGAGTCATGTTGTTAGCAGCCTCTCCAGGTCCCCGAATTGTGATGGGGGTAGGGGAAGGATAGGGGATCAGAGCAAGAATCGCTTTCCAATGAACACTGAAGACCCAAGTCGGATCAACTAGATGTGACGCTATGGAATGTTTGATTATATTGAACCAAGTGTGGCAACTATTTTGTTCCATGATTGCAGTCTGTGACTGTGACATTATTAATAGGCCTCATGATGTTAATTTTCATTCGTTATGCTGATCGATATCCTCAGCACTTGGTAGTTTAATCCAAAGATTCCGGGTTATCAGCATGCCTTCAAAAATTTCAAGCTGGAGATCTGACTAAACACCGTGATGTCAAATAATATGCTGGCGAGTGAATCAAGAAGATAGAAGTATTGTTTGGCCACGGGGGGGGGGGCCACCCCTGTGTTTTGAAAAAAAAAAAACACCTGCCTCCAATACAGGGTGTACCATAAAAGTGATGCAAAGCAGATGATATAAACCCCATTTCTCAAAAACTGTGAGCTCCAAAATTTCATTTCATGGAGGACATTAACTTCCGTTTTTGTATAAGGTGTGCAAATACCATGACAATCCGCCCACGCAAGCGAGAGATATGACGGATTATATTAAAGGCCATCTGTTTTTCAATCATTCTAATGGGGTTTACACAGTTGTCAGGTGAGCGATGTCCAACACATTGAATACTGCTGGCTTCATGGCATACCATCCAATATGAAAAACCGAGGAACATCTAGATTATTAATGGTAAATAGGCATAAGATAATAAAACAATGCTTAAGTCCTACATTTCCATTCTAAATTAATTATGATCAGCACAATTTATGTCTATTTTGTATCTCACCCTTGAGGTTGTCGTCGGTAAATATCATTTGCTTAATGTATTAAACTTGTAAATAAAGTGGCAAATGTGTTTGAATATCATAGTAACATTTCTTTTTACAAGAAAAGGAATTAAAAATAGCTAGTGGCAGTGAGTCCTTTGTCAACATGCCTATTTGCCTGCATATTTAACAGATTTCTATAATGTGTAATGCCACAACAGATACCGCTACGGTTTTCTTTGTCGTTTTCTGTCTTTGTAAAGGTTTTATAAATAACACATTGAAGAAGTGACATTCATTTCTTGGCATGGACTAAGCTAAGAGGATCACACCTGTCATTATTTAATTTTTAATTTAACAATTGACTGAGTCGGTCTGAATGTATAAATTACCCATTGCTCTCTAACACTATGGTTTAATTTACAGCACTAGCCCGACAATGAATCTTTCAACAGGTAACCCCTTTTAAAATGATATTGCAGGCGGCCAAGCCTTATTAAAAAAAGTTTGTTATTGTTAGATATTATGTAAGATATCTGTTCAGAACAGAACGGTATTAATTTGGGTAGCTATCATTCGGGGGCTGAGGTTATCCTTTAGGTCAAGTCTGATGTACCGAAAATCAACCTTGTAAAATTCATCGGAAATGTATGAAAAACAGAGAGTCTTTCATATAATTGTTTGTATCCTAGTGCGCCGGGGGAGATATCTATAATAAAAGTTACACCAATTACACAAAAGAGTTTAATTAATGTCCTCCATGAAATTAAAATAACGGGTTTTGAGAAATCGGAGTTCATCTCTTTGCATCACTTCTGTCGCTGGATCTGTGGTTGAAAGAACCTTGAGGTTAAGCTATATCTGCTAAGAATTTGAAATTATCATAGTTCGGTAATTTAGGCTTATATCATAGGGTTTATTCACTTTGATGCATTGTACTTTTGAGCGAAGTACCATGCTCTAACTATATTTCGTCTTGTTCGGCATATGTGTCATTGTTGCATGTTAAGGAGTATCAGAAACAAAATCCATCTTTATGTTAAGTATCTTCACTACAGGCCTCCAGGCATACCTTACTGATGGTAAAAGTTTGTAGGTGTTTGGATAGTAATTCTGATGGTACAAGGAGTGAGGCTACGTCTTATTCTGATGTTACATGGCTTGTATTTCTCATTACCAAGCGTAGATTAGGGTCCTAGCTTCCTGTTAATTTAGTGGGGATCTTCCACCAGTGTTTTTAAACTGCTCTTGAAAACGCACTATTTCTGCAGGTTGTCTTTAATTAGTCATAGTGCAGTTAGGGTCCATTTTTGTAAACGGGCCTCGGACCTTTGCCCACGCAACCAATAGTCAGCCTCTCAGACATAAACAGATGGGGAAAGGGTGGTCACTTATTGTTGAGTGTTGGTCTAGGACTAAAATTTTCGGGGAACACGATCCCATCGGCCCATGTTTTTTGAAAAAAATGTTGCCAAAGTGCTTTATGCCGGGGGTTGCTTTGCTCACATTTTGGGGGCACGTCGAAATTAATTTTTCAGTATCCGTGGCCATTATTTTAATTTTGGTGTGCATTTAAGTTGTTTTCAGCCACATGACAAAGCGATTGCAATCTTTTCAAAAATCAAAATGGCTGCCGTATGCCAGAAAATTCCAAATGGCGCCCCCAATATACACTTTCTAACTAATGAGAATATGGGACACTTTTGTACAGCACGTTCTAGTGATTTTAGTGTTTATTAAAAAAAATAAAAAAAATAAAAAAAATATATTTGTTGTTGTTTTCAAAAATTCAAAATGGTCGTCAAATACAGGGAAAATCCAAAATGGCTCTGCCTGAAATTGACGGCATCATTGGCCAAATTATAGTATGGCATAATAAACCACCTGCGTTTGCACTTAAGTGTATGTTTTTTATCTCTCTTGGTACTTCTGACACTATTCGAAATTGCAAAAATTGTTGAATTTCCACATGTGATCTGCCGTGTACCTCAAAATAAAATGGCGTGCCAATAAGTCCTTTTTTGACCAATGATCATTTCATGGGTCAGTTGATTGCCGATTAGCTGCCCTGCAGTATAGCCTAGGAATAGTTCGACCCCTCAGACAGTTGTCTTCGTGTGCGGTGCTAGCCTCCGGTGACGAACACTCATGTATATGGTTGTAAGGCTGGCGCTTCCTAACGCGGGCATTCAGTGACAGGAGGACCGTGAAACAATGGGATCTTTGGGTGAAGAGACATCCGCATTGCCCCCAAAAAAGTGGTTTTCGGGGTGGACCCCAAATTTGACTAAATCTTCCTAAAACTGGTTTTTAGGTGAAAGTTTTGCAAATTTTAAAAATAGAGGTCTCTTGGGCAAAAATATTTCTTCTAAATTTTCCATAAAAAAATTGGGGGCCTCTTTCTGTGTGGACAGTGGTAAGATGGCCAAAGCCCAAAAAATGTGGTCTTTGGGTGTGTGACCAGTTGTATAATGAGGGTCTTGGACGACAACGATGCTCGAAAAGTTGGGTCTTAAGCGCCTTACATAGGCCTACGTGTCACCTCCAAAGTGGGAGAGTAGTACGCCCCCAGGTGTGCAGCCTAAAATTTTGATCCTCCTCAGTACAGGTCTTTCGTGGCGTTTATGGCACGCTCCAAGATCAAATCACATGGCCGAGTTTCATGCGTCGTTGTATAATCGAGTTTACCACGCTATATGTCGAGTTTACAGCGCTGACTATCCAGTGGAAAATCTATGTGCGCCGAGTTCATAAATTCATGTCTCGGAATCAAGCATATCCAGATAAATCATGCCGGTTTTAAAAAATCCTGGACATGATTTTTTTTTCTCAACATGTGCCTAAACTGGACATGATTTTTTTATGTCAACTATGAGCAAATCTCGACATGATTTTCTGCAAAATGAGCCAAATCGACATGATTTTTTTTACACATACCCAAAAAAAATCATGTACGAGTCCTCATGGTTGAGAAAACATCATGTCGAGATTTGAAACTGGACATGATTATGTCAAACTTCACCCATTATAGAGAGTCACAAAATCGATTGTATAGAGGGCAAGTGGACATATAGCGCTGTTTGTAAACTCACATTATATAAAGCTGCACACCGACATTATGGCGCAGGGCAAACTCGATACACAGCGCGTGAAACTCGACATGCGCGGGAAAATACCCGCCATGATTTGCATACGTGGAGCGTAAAACGGGAATGATTTATGTCAAACTCCCAGAGAGCACAACTCGATTTCTTTGTATAGAGGGCCAACTGGACAGGATAGCGCTGTTATAAATCGAAATATCTCAACGCTGCACACTCGACATATGGGGGGGAAAACTCGATACACAGTGTGAAATCGACATGCGCGGGAAAAACTCGCCATGATTTGATACGTTGGGCGTGCCATAGCGTTGACTATAGCTTCCCGGTGCATAGGGAAGACTCACATGACATTTATATCGGTTAAGCAGGGGGTGGTGAAGCCCATTCAAACCAGTCGTCCGTGCTGGGGCCCTGGAGCATTTTGAATATGCCACGGAATAATTATTAGTTTGGGTTGCTTGTTACACAAGATAATGTCCATTCGATACAAACAATCCGCCCAAAATATCAGTTGTTGGATGTTGGGTGCTCTTGGGCGGTTGGTTAAATTTTTTCCTACCCTTGGCCACACACGAATGAAATGAACGTCAGTCGTCCTTGATTTAAATAAACCGCCTCAATGAATACATCTTTTCACCAAGCCGCGGGGCAGTGCATTTGAAAAAAGATATCTGAGCACAATGATCCAGGTGCACTATTTTTTACCACCTGGCCACTCTACACATACTCAATTTGTATCACTACCGATTAGTGTTATATTCAAAGCGGCACCAACAGTATGTGGAAGAAGCGGAGGCAGCCATTTGCTTTCTATTGTTTGGTACTCTATGTTTTCTTTGTGGTCAGCAAAACATGCGAGACGGGAATTTCTAAAGATGGACGTAACGTTTTGCCTCCTATCTATATAGAACCCTTTGTGTAAGGCTGGTGGGGCGCTTCCAAACTCAGAACACTCGGTAACAGAGGGATGTGTATCGATGGGTCTTTGGGTGAGAGACTTCAAAGTGCCCCAAAATAGGAGTTTCTTGCTTTCTGGGTGAAAATTTGCAACTCTTCCCACAAACTGGCATAGGGGGTGAACATTTTGCAAAATTTTCTAAAAAATAGAGGACTTTGGGCAAAAGTGCAAATTTTTTTCCAAAAAATTTGGTTCTTTTGGTGTAAGAGTGGATAAGATTGCAATTTTTTATATGGCTTAACCTTTTTAAAATGTGGTCTTTTGGTGCCAAACGATGCTTAAGAGCCTTACATAGCCCGCGTCACCTCTATATCAACTGGCATTTATATATTTTCAGTACATAAAATGATTTGACAAGATCGTGTTTCTTGTTCCTATATAAGCCAAACATATTCTCATATCATGACCAATTAAGTTAAAGCCTTAAGATGTAGTTTGTGATCCTCAGCCTCTTGGCCCCCGTAAAATGACGCAGCAGAAAGTTTTGCAAATGTTTGTATTTTTCGGTGCGAAATTAACCAACACAGGGCAGCGTGTTAGTCAGGCATAGCAATAACGATCAAAAAGATTAAGAAAACAACATAGCACATAATTATAATTTTGCTAAATTATTTGTTATTGGGATGGTTATTTGAAGTTTCTGGTATTCCAGACAATTCTATTTTCTACGTTGTGGCCCAAAAACAACAAATAATCAGGGGCGGAGCAAGGGTAAAATCATAGGAGGGGCCGAAAACATCATTAGGGGTGCGCGAAACAGACAAAATGAACTAATTTTAAGCTTTGGTTTAAAAAAAAAACCCTAGCATTTTGGTGCAATATTGCGTAAAACCCCATATTTTTCCTAAAATTTTGAAAAACTCTCGATTGGGGGGGGGGGGGCGCCTCTGCCACCTCCTGGGCCACCCCTCCTGCGGAAAAAATTTTATGTTACAGATATTGTAGTACTTACTAACCCGCAAATGCATCTTCACTCCACACTTCATTTTTTAAAAAAGTTCACCACTGTCATCCAATGACCAACTTTTTTTTTCACTCAAAGTCCTCTAGTTTTATGAGCAACTGTTTGGTATTACGCTGACCCATAGGCCGCTGTGTTGTTATTTCTGCGTTTACGGACACGAAAAATACAAATGCAAATTTCTTCCAGAACGTAGATGGAATTTGATTAGGGACACACACAATATACTTAGGCCACGTTTCAGGTGATATGAATATCTCAACTTTAGCTAAGTCGGTAACCGAACATATTGGATAGTGGTAGAGCGTTTTCTCACAGTCGGGAAGGGAGATCGAGGGGATCGAATCGCGGGCCGGGGATACCAAAGACTTGGTTACCCTCTCCCTTCTGTCTTGGCGTCGGCATTTAGACTGGGAGTAGGAAAGTAAACACGCGGAGCTACAGAAGACTAACCCCTGTAGACTTTCGTGTACTTGTAAAAACGCATGCATAGGGTTTAATGGAACGGAGATAGTCGACGCCTTTTTTTTTTTTTTTCTTTTGTTGCGCCATTTGTACGGGGGCCAAGCGTGAGGATAACAAAATGACCACGGCTTTTTACTTGGTAATTGATATTGAGAATATGTTTGGCTTATATAGGAACAAGAAATACGATCTTGTGCAATCATTTTATATACTGAAATATATATAAATGCCATGTGATATTAGAGGTGACGCGTCGTAGGCCTATGTAAGGCTTTAAGCATCGTTGTCACCCAAAGACCCCATTTAAAAAAAAGTTCAGCCAAATTAAAAAATTTGCAAATCTGACCCACCTCTTACACAAAGAACACAATTTTTTGGAAAAAAAAATGGGAAATTTTTTGCCCAAAAGACTCGTGTTTTGAAATTTGCAAAAATGTTCCCTACCCCGTGTGTGGGACGAGTTAGCAAAAATTGTCACCCAGAAACTCCTATTTTGGGGCAATTGAATGTGCTTCTAACCAAAGAAACCATGGTATCAAATCCTCTGTGATCGAGTGTTCTGAGTGGAAGCGCAGCCTTACACCGATATAAAGTCAGTGAGTCTGCCACTATTGCACCGGGAAGCTATAGCACCCGCGCACGAAAGACACTGTACTGAGGGGTCAACTTGGGCTACACCTGGGGCATACTCCCACTTTGGGAGTGACGCGTTAGGCCCTATGTAAGCTCTAAGACCTACATTTCAGCATGCGTGTCGTCCAAGACCCCATTTATAAAAAAGTTCAACCAAGGAACCACATTTTGGCCAATCTTACACTGTCACCGAAAGAACCCCATTTTTTTAGGGAAAAATTTGAAATATGTTGCCCATAAGACCTCTATTTTCAGGAAAAAATTTTGCAAAACTTTCAAACTAAAGATACAATTGTTCTTAGGAAGATTTAGCCAAAAATTGTCAACCGAAAAAAACTTTTTTTGGGGAATTCGGATGTCTCTCCCCAAAAGACCCCATTGTTTTCACCGTCCTCGCACTGAATTCCCGAGTTAGGAAGCGCCAGCCTCAACCATTATGAGTGTTCGTCACCGCACCGGGAGGCTATAGCCTCGCACACGAAAGACACTTTGGTACTGGAGGGTCGAAATATTATTGGGTATACTGCGAGGCAAGCTTAATCAATCGGCATCAACTGACCCGTGAAATGATCAGTTGGTACAAAAAAGTGATTTTGGACCGCCATTTTGAATTTTGAGGTACACGGCCAGCCATTTTCTGGAAATTCAAAAACTTGGCAATTTGATGAATATTTTCAAGAAGTTATCTTAGAGAGATTTAAAAACATTTATACACTTAAGTCAAACGAAGGGTGGTGTTATTATGCCATAACCCGATACTTTGGGCAAATTATGCGTCATTTCATGGGCAGCCATTTTGGATTTATTGTATTTGACGACCATTTTGTGAATTTTGAAAAACAACAAAAAGTATTCTTGTACCCAAACACATCTAAATGACAATTAAAAATCATAGAATGCTAGTACACAGTGTCATATTCTCATTTAGTTAGAAAGTGTGTAAGTCTGGGGGCGCCATTTGAATTTTTCTGGCATACGGCAGCCATTGGGATTTTGAAAAATGGATTGCATCGATTTTGTCATGGCTGGGAAAACATATAAATCACACAAAATTACAAGAATTGGCCACAGGATGTACAGAAAAATTAATTTCGACCCCCAAAATGGGAGCACCCCGGAAAAAAGCACTTTGGGCACAATCTTTCAAAAAAACGGCCGGTGGGATCGTGTTCCCCGGAAAATTTTTAGTGTAGAACACACTTCAAACATAAAGGAACACCCTTTCCCAACTGTTTATGTCTGAGAGGCTGACTACAAATCATTTGTGACCTGAATCCATTCATAAGTTTGAAAACTTTGTAAATGATTCAACTTCAAAGGGGCACCATCAATCAAGGATCAATTGCTATGCTATGGATGAGCGATTATTCCAACCACTGTGTGTAGGAACATTGGCGAGTAGGGCCTGTTTTTACACATGTTGGAAGCCTGTTAGAAATGGTCCTTTAGATCGTTTTTCAGAACCGTATGTCAACCAAATACATCACCATATAGAGAATAAGATTATCTTGGTTGTAGATTCTACGAAGAGTTATGGTCTAACCGTTTGTCCATGGAGCCCTCTTGCACGCCCAGCATCAATGTGATTTTTGCCATTAGAGATATTGGCATTATCCCTACCAAAATGTACACCTTTATAAATTAACCATTTACGGATTTTTGACTGTCTACATAATAAAATCAAATATCTATGTTATTGATGATATATATTCTACATTAGGCTTCTACCAAGAAAATCCACTGTGAGTACTTTTCTCGCAAACGACGTGAGTTTTCTCATTGTTCTATGCGTTAAGCACAGGTACGCTACAGGGCATAGGCCTATTGAAGCAATGTGTGCACAGTGAATAGGGAAAATGGACAGCAAACTGCAAGAGATGCTTAATTTCGGTTTACCCTCTATTTGTTCTAAAAGCGATGTGTGCTCTGTTGAGCGCATATAAAGCATTATTATTTATTATTATGATTATCATCACTACTATTAATTATTAATTGTTATATTTCAGAATTGTAATGAAAAAAATCCAGTGTTATAATGAACAGGTGGCAATATCGCAATCTGCAGCTGTTTCTATTGCGAGAGTTTTAGTTTGTAACGAAGCTTAAACGGACGATATACCAGTTGCACTGGGCGTGTACAATTCATCAGCACATGCCACACTTTGAAGACATGTGAAGCTATTGGGAGATTGGTGCCAGCCACCACTCAGCAGCCACCGGTTTTCTTCTTTGTGCAGTTGAACCTTGCTATCCCTAATGATGGCTGATATAGCCAGTATTCTCACTGCATCACCCCCCCCCTGCCCCATGGTGCAGTGCACCTAAGCACCGCGTAATGCCGTTCCCAAAGCACCAGTACGGAGCTTTCCCGATATACAATGTCCTGCACGGGCAAAGAACTAACTATTACCTCCTACATCCCCGAGCCGTGCACGACGATTACCCCCAAACCCGTTCGTGTATGACAGTGTTCGCGCTCCAATGTTCAGAGGCATTCTCCACAGTACCCAAACACCTCCAACACCTGCGACCCAATGTTTGACAAGCACGGACGAGACAGAGGGGATCGAGAGTGGTGATGCAGGTTACTGGGTTTAGTACGATCACTCGCACCGTTATGGAAAGTCTGAGTCCAACACGACAGTAAGCGATTACACTAGCTTTGCGATTCTTTGCGCACTTCACCGTTTTTTGTTGTAGCTTTTCACATTCTTTGTTCGTATGTATTCTTTGCATCACTATAGAATTTAGGAAAGTATACATGGAACAATGAGCTTGTGAAATGGAGTATCAAAATACGTGATGTTTTCTTTATTGGTGTTTTCTCATACTAAATTCATTCGATGATGTTTTCACATCGTGAGGGAAATTCTCCAGATTGCGTTTCTTCATTTTTAAAGACTATTTTAGCCGGTGTAAAGAAACTAAGTGTCCCCATAACAGAGTGTCTGGGCTACCATAGCAACAAGTACGGAATAAACCGGCCCTTGTGAGACGAGGGCCATTTGGGTACAATGCTGAAACTAATGATCATACAACACTCAAGGAGAAGGACAATAGAAAGATTGGGGGTAGGACATTCGTCATACGGAAAATTGATTATAGACCCGGGTCGTGATTATTGTTAAAATATGTAAGTCTCAATACCTCAACCACCTGTAATAAATTAAAATTTATCTGTTTAAAGTAAAGAAATAAATGCCAACAACGATCATGGTTATAGTAAATGTCATAGTTGTTTCTGATTTTCTTCAAGGTATATAACATGCACGATTATAAATTCCGCCGTTGTTTGTAGATTCCTTTGCGCCATTTACTTTCTAAATATATTAACCTCTGACGTAATGCATGTTATTTTGGGAGATACGGACACAAAACATTCACATCCATTGTAACATGCAGTGTCCTGTTGACTCGACGCGGAACATTCAACTAAATAGTAATTTCTTCAATTTTGCCTCTCAAATGATAGTCTACCTTGGAAGAAACAGAATATTAATATTATTATGCACAAAAAATGCCATACCAAAAACAAAATAGGAGCTAAATGAGGCTAAAATCACTAAGGCTGGTGTGCTGAAAGGGAGACTAACTTTAGACCTGGGTTTAAACCAGGGTTGTCCTACAAGAGGGGACCTTTTTTCCTTTCAAAATAACTGTGAAAGTTGAAAATGTAACCGGGTGAGAAATTCCTCATGGATGGGCTGTTCCAGCCCATCCTTGAGGAATTTTCTCTCCTGTTCAGCACACTTTTAGAGTATGTTGTAAGAAAAAAAAGGTCCCCTCTTGTAGGATAACCTGGTTAAGCCCAGGTCTAAAGTTAGTCTCCCTTTCAGAAAACCCAGCCCTTAGTGATTTAGCCTCAGTTGGAGGCATGTCTAACTATAACCAAGAAACATTAATATTTTTTATTTAATGAACTCCGGCGGGTTTTTTGTGCTTATCACCATGGTGAACAGCGGTATATTGAAGAAACACTCAGGGGTGGAGTAATAGTAAATAAACCTGTTCACCCAATAAGGTTGAAATCCTCTTATGAATTCGAAACCCCTTTAAAAAAAAAAAATAAAAAAAAATCAGAATAAGTACATAACGGTGTGGCTTATTCTGTTAAGGTTTCCGAATTCATATGGTGTAACGTTATGGAAACACATTTTTTCCAATGCCTGTATTTTATCACCATTCAAGCACAGCTGTTTGACCCCCAGTAATCGTCTCTTTTATTTTTAGAGCAATTTTAAGCAGTGGCAACACAAATTTTGACAAGATAGAAGTAGGGACATGCAAGAGCTCATTATCTCACCAAAAATCAGAAAAAAAAAATCATGTGCCAATAGGCCTACAAAGCCAGGATTTGGTGAAATTAGGCGCTATTATTTAATCAGGCTAGCTATTAACATTACACACATTAAAGTGATAGGAGGAGATTTTTTAGGATACGAATTTCCTCTCCAATTGCACAGATCGATTGTAGACCACCTACTAAACGATTTCGAAGGTTTATGGAAAAACAAGTACAGAGAAAGCAGCAAACCCTTGTTTTGAACTTGCCTGACATCGTATTGTCCCCATAGAACACCGTGCTTTGACTTTCTGTCGTGGCCCGACAGAAAGTACTAACTCATCATAATTATTTACATAAAGACGCGTATTAGGATTTTCACTCCAGGTGTGATCTAATACTTGGAAAGCATTCCATATGCAAAAAACCCGGGTTCGAAAAAAAATTGGGGGCGCTTTTTCTGAAACTCTCCTCATGTCTCTTTAAAAAAATGTGTTTGGCCATTTTGTGACCTACTAGTTGTGACATAGTGACATATACTGACCCACTCCAATCGGGATGATAAGCTAATCGGGATATTACGACTCCGTGTAGTGTTGCCGTCTCATAAACAAAGCCTTCTAACCTTTCTGACACCAAGCCCTTTGATGCACATAACAAGATTGTGCTCAGCGTCAATGACACGTTAGTGCATTTGCAGATTTCACATCGGGTTACCGTAAGAGCAAACAATATTCACAAGGCCCGGGGGGGGGGGGCACTTGTATTCCAAGGTGGATATATTGCGTGGGAACACAGAAAACGCGAAAAAGGGTATCTTTTTTTCCGACACGAATGTGTACAACGCGCGTACATTGATTAGGGTGTCAAAACCAGCAAATTGGAAAAAAAAGGGTATGTTTTTTTCCGTAACCCCGAAATTGTGATTGTAACGCGTAGATGAAAATCCTCAAAATATTTGTAATTTGAAGGAAGCCCAACACGAGCAAAGCCAGCTAATAAGGGTATACTATCAACAGAATGCAGTCTTACTTGTTTAAGGAGCAAAAACGGAAAAAGACAAAAGAACTTTGTTTAGGTAGCAACAGACAGTAAAATGCTTGTTTAGGTATGTTGTAGCGGTTTTTAGGGTTGCAGTTCGGAAGTCCATGGTTCAACGATCATATCCACCTTTTGAATTCAACTGCGCCCCCAACCCACCCCCGGGACAAGTTGTTGAATTCGCCTCTCAATCAGCCATGCCTTGGTCAATGAAAAAACCTGTGCACAGGAAAAATTGAGACGACACAGCAACGAGCCGAAACCATCGAGTTCGTACTACTCTACGCCCTACTATGGCACATATAAACCCCCCCCAAAGTAAATCATAGACGGCCGGCCAAGGACCCAAAATATTTTGACATTTTTTTGTGACGGTGTTGTTTGTTACAAGGTCCAACCTAGTGGCTTCATACCACCAATGGGGTGTACATAACGTGGGGTGTTGGCCTTTCTAACATTTTTTCATTTAGGTAAAAAATGGCCAAAAAAGGTCAAAATTGTCCAAAAATAGGTAAATCAGTTCAGTAAATCTGTCCTTCTTCAAATTTTCTATCAGAACATGTCCCTATACCTTCAAAGGAGTCATATTTAAGTGAATATAAGGGAAGCCATTCCCAATTTAAAATTTGGGGGCAAAATGGCCAAAAAAAAAGTTCAAAATTGTCCAAAAATAGGTTTAAATCAGTAGAAATCTATTCCGTTCTTCAAATATCCTATCACAACATGTCCTTACCTTCAAAGGAGTCATGTTTAAGTGAATATAGGGGAAGCCATCCAATCTACAAATTTTAGGGTCAAAATGTCCAAAAAGGAGTCCAAAAAATTGTCCCAAAATAGGTTAATAAGTCGAATACATTCACTCCTTAACATAATCGTCAGAACATGTTAATTTACCTACTTAGCCTCAAATGAGCCATATTTAAGTGGATTAAAATGGAAACCATTTCAATTTTTAAATTGGCGGTCAAAATGGCCAAAAAAGGTCAAAATTGTCCAAAAATAGGTAATCAGTCCCAATTACTTCGTTTCACAAAATTTCAAGGAAATATTGGGCGTTTACTCTCAAGGAAACGTCAATAGGTGGCTTTAGTGCTTGTCATTCTAGTTTTCATATTTGTGGATCAAAATTACCAAAATACGGTCAAAATTGTTTTTTTTTATATCAAAATGGTTAAACACTTACATCTAAATAGTGTCATATAAGTGGACAGAAAGCTAGGTGGCTTAATTGACAGATTTTGGGTTTTGGAAGTCAAAATCATACAATGCCCCTCTTTGGAAGTATAGGTCATATAAGTGTTTTGCCTTTCATCAGGTGAAAAGAGTTGTGTGGCTAGCCATCTTAACTATTCAAAGTGGATAAATAGGACAAAATGAAAATGGTGAAATCCTTAACATAGAACTTTCCCTACTCGACCTTATGTCTTCTTTTTTGCCCACAGTTGATCAAAAATAATAGATGCGTTTACATCCCACGATGGGATGTAATTAAGTAAATATGGTAAATAGACTGCTAGCCAGCCATAGAGGATTTCGGAGACGAAATATGGGACAAGAAAGGTTAAATTCAACAAAATTTATCAAAATCAAACCTTAAAGGGGAACCGATTGATAAAACGTGTGACTTTGTCCATTATTTAATATTGCCCTGTGGATTTATATAGATTTCTATTGAATATTAAATAGTTGTTAGTTTTGTTTGAAAAAAATTCTTTGTTTTTTTTTTTTTTTTTTTTTTTTTAATTTCCCCTTCCTTTTTGGGGCCCCAGGGTGTTGGTTTTCTAGATCTGGGATGTTAAGTTTAAATGGGCATAAAATTACCTGACATTTATGTTTAGTTTTAGTTAGTTAGTTAAACAACGTTTTAACATCCGGTTTTTGTCCCCGTCAACGGGGATGGCCGGATACACCTCACAGTCAGCAATACTTGCTGTTGTGAGGATTTATTGGAGCAAAAGAATAATTTAAATCAGCTAAAATAACTTTTTTATTGATTTTTTAAAACTGCATCTTAATATTGTAACTATATTGTTATGGCTATACATAGAATAGCGAACTTAGATATTGAATAAAAACCAATCAAATAATATGTTCTTTGGAATTATTAGTCCACATTCTGATGAATACCAATTACTACATACAGTATTATATATCAGTTTATACCTGAATTTTTGATATGCCAATTGATATTTCTCCTCTAAATATATCTGGTTCTAAATTGGAAATTGTGAATATTCATCCCGAGAATAGACTATACTACTCATAAGGTTTTTTTGTAAGTTTAGTATGTACGTGTTATACACAGTGATCTATCAAGGGTCTAAGCATCTAAGGGTCTTATTTTAATTTTAGGGGTGGAAAATTTTTATGAGTTCGAGTTAAAGTTGTCGAGTTCGAGTTCGAGTTAGAGTTGCTTTTAGAGTTTCGATTGTTTTTAGAGTTCGAGTTCGAGTTGCTTTTAGAGTTCGAGTTAGTTTTAGAGTTCGAGTTGCGTTTAGAGTTCGAGTTAGAGTTCAGTTGCTTTTAGAGAGTTTCGAGTAGAGTTCTAATTGCTTTTAGAGTTCGAGGTGCTTTAGAGAGTTCGAGTTACTCTTTGGGTTCGGACATGAGTGTAAATGAAACAGGTCAGATAAATAAATACATGTTCATGGGATGAATGAAGACAGTCAGTGTCAGATTAAATGAATACACGTCACGGCAAAAAAGCAGGTAAGGGAAATAAATGGTAAAAAAGTTTTTAAAAACAGATCAGCTAATGAAAACAGGTTATGTTAAATAAAAACAGAATCGGGTCTAATAACTACAGTTGTGGTAATGAAGACGTTTAAAATGACCTGCAGGTGTTGTAAATGAAAAAAAGTCAGCGAAGTACGGTGTACCATCGGATCCATAACAACTTTTATTTTTCTACTTGTTTTTTTATTATTTTTTCTTTCTAGATTGTTTATTAGAGTAAAAGTCACGCTTATGCCACAGTCGATCTCTCGCTCTTCTTAATCTCCTGTCCATAGTGTTCTAAAGGGTACGTCTATGCCTTTGCAAGTGTTTAGGGAACATGTATACTCGCATGCATGTGTATTTCGGGTCACGGCGCGCGGTCCGCAAGTGTTTTAGGGTACGCACAGGTTTGTTAAGTGTTTTAAAATACCACCCAAGTTTATACCCCTCCCCCCGATTCCCAACAAAGGGGTAAATGTACACTTTTACCCGCCGCCGGGAACCAACATTTAAAGACTTGCAAACCCAGAACGTGTGCCCCATCCACTCTAGTACGCGTACGTAGCCTTAAACACCTGTAAACGCGCGAGTGTGACCTTAAAACATTGCGAAACGTTGTGCGTACCCTAGAATACTTGAAAACTTTGAACACACATGCCAATATAGCATGCGTACCGTTAAAACCACATTAACACACTAGTTTAGAAAAAAACAAACTATAGAAAAAAAACGTTAATAAATGAATTATTTTTTAGTTGTATATTTTATTAAAAATCAAAAAACAAAAAATCTAGAAAAAAAATAGACTTTAAAAAGTTATGTCACTGATGGTAACCGTAAGCCTACGTGTATTCTTTCACTTGACCGTTTCATTTACCTGATATGTCTTCATTTAATGACATGTATTAATTTACTTGAATGTCTTACCTCAGTAGCGTTTTTATATAGGCATTTCTTTTTGTTTTTTAACACTACCTTGATTTTTTTAATACCTCTTAAGCATGTTTTCATACCATACCACATTTAGGCAATACCTTTATATTTCTTAACAGATTTCTTCCACACATTTGCAACTACATGAAGCCTGTTAAGCATTTATGACTTTTTGAACCAAATCGGCGACCATATTGGGGGAATAATCATGTAAGTCACAAAGGACATGCCGACTTGCCGCAAAGCCGACCACAACGACAGCTCGGTGGCCGACCAGCAAAACACGTGTGGTCGAGCTGGTGCTCGTTTTATTATGATCATGCAATGATCCCACCGAAGGGGGGGGGGGGAGGACACGACTTGCTCGATGCGGCATTAGGGAATTAAATGGGGGAGGGGGGAGGAAGGTCGGATTATTTTGGCATCCATCGGAAAATTAGCTTTCTATATAAATACCCAGTATATAAATACCGAAAATAACCAATTATTCAATCCGAGATTGTGAAAATCATTTAATAAAATTTGATCCAAGAAAAGTGCTGGCCATGATGATATAGGAAATTGATTGTTAAAAAGTTGTAGCAAATGAAATTGCCAACCTCTCACAAAAAAATTCAATTATTCTTGACTTTAAACTGATATGGTTCCTAATCAGTTAAAAATAGCCAATGTAATCCCGATTTATAGAAAGATTGACAGTGAAGATTTCAAATACCGACCAGTTTACGTCAATCCCGTGTTTTTCAAAAATACTAGAAAAGGCTGGTCTTCAACAGATGTATGAATTTATTGATAGCAATAATATTCTTAATGTACAAGCAATACGGGTTCGGGCCAATCGCTATACTTCTATGGCGATGTAATGCACTTGGTGAGAAAATACAGAAAGCTGTGGAAAATAGGGAGGAAACCACAGTTGGGGTGTACCTGGACCTATCCAAAGCTTTTGACACAATTAGACCACAATATTTTACTCATAAGCTAGTAGAACATTATGGATTCAGAGGGGTAGTTTATGATTGGTTGCGAGTGTTACTTAAGTGAAAGAAAACAGTATGTCAACTATAAAGATAAGAAATCTGAAACTTAGGGATGATAATGATGTGGAGTACCCAGGGTTCCATATTAGTCCCGTACTCTTATTTATAATCAAATGATATACAAATACACTCAAATCCTGCTAGGATTTCATTTTATTTGCGATGTGATACGACAATTTTTATATTCAAAGTAGTGACATTATGAGGCAAAATCAATTAGAAATAAGGAAGGAATTGTCAGAAGTAAGTAACTGGTTTAAAGCAAAAAATAAGCTATCTGTCAATGCGAGTAAAAACTATTACATTGATATGGGTACCCCTAAAATGACTCAACTACAAAATGGAGATGGTTGTAATGATAAGGGAGATAGAGATATTATTCTTACAAAACACATCTACAAAGGTGACATAAGACTAATTGTTTAGGAGTGAATTATTGATGAAAATTTAACCTGGATGCACCACCTTGCAATAGGAATATCGAAAACAAATCGCGGAATATGGTATGACAACAAGGGCTAAATTTTATTACCTGAGCGCATATATATCTCACCTATATTGTACACTTGGTCTTACCCATTATAATTAGTAAATACTATACTCTGGGGAAGCCTCTTGTGCAAAAATTTGGACCACATTCACCAACTTCAAAATGGGCATTCAGAATCTACATCAAAAAGTCATTATCGAATTCATCTCTGCACCACTTTTGCATAAAATATAATACTTTTAAATATAATATGATGTTATTAAACTAGAAAGTGGGTTCATCTAATGGTTTATATCTTTGCAAACTTATTGCCAATTCATTAATGTTTTTTCACCTATGAGATCTGTTTCCATAACTATCACACAAGAAACAGGATATGTTAATTCCACAAGAAATAAGAATGTGTATTCAGTGGACAATCACCATTAAACACAGGCCCAATCATTGTGGACCCCTGATATCATTAAAAAATTCCAAATTTCAAATAACACTTTCGAAAATCAATATAATAATCTATTTAATAATTCTTATCTAAATCATTGATTTCTGGAACCTTGAGTTTTTGTGTATTTCTGCTTGTGTGCAGTTTCTTCTTTGTCCTTTAGTGCGTTTATAATGTAATGGCTCCAACTGTTAATTTTGCCGGTGGGTTTTTCATCTGCATTCTGGCCTTTTCGCAAACCACTTCCCCTCCATAAAATGTACGTAGTCTTATGTGAATATGTATTCTTATTACGCTTCATCAGTTACTGTATTTTGTATGTTTTTAATGGAAAATAAATAAGAATGACAAGTGAATGAATGTTAAACTGTAATTTAGATCTAAGTGTTAAATTGCTCTTATACGGAGTCATTGTTTGTCTCAAAAACTTTGGCGAAAACGGGTTTACTTGTATACTTGCAAAAAGCACACCCTCATAAACCGATCTTATTATCGTTACACTTCACGTAACAAATCGATTACTATGACAAAATTCCTCTCTCTTCCCTCCTCTCTCCTCATCTCCTCCTCCATCTCTCTCTCTTCGCTTCCTCTCTCTTCCTTTTCCTCTTCCTTCTTCTTCTTCTCTTCTTCTTCTCCTCCCCTCTCTCTCTCCTCTTAATCCCCTTATTTTCTCCATTTTCTCCTCTCCTCTCTCCGGTCCTCTCTCCTCTTCCCTCCTCTCCATCTCTCCTTCAACTTCTTCTTCACCTTCTTCTTTCAACTTATTACATTCCATAAAAACAAGACCCCTAAAACAGCAGAATATCATTAACCTGCACAAACTCTGGAGGAGTTGACCAAAGGAAAAAGGCCATGAAGACCAGACTTGTCAACTCCCTAAAAGTAAGTTACAACACATAACTAAAAAACAAGACATCAGTCCATACAACACGAGAAAAAGACAATGTTCAATGCACCTAAATTCAAATAGCCATCAACATCGAAGTGCAGTATAAGTCGGACCATGTTCAAAAGTCCATTATTTTTTTGGGAAATAATTTCACGTTTAAATTGATTACCAAAGTGGGTTACTGTTTCGATTTTTTTTGCGATGTTGCCCCAATTGTCCAAAGGTAAGGGCCTGATGTCGCAACAGATTGATTCGGTGATAAACTTTCCTTATTTCTGGTAGATTGTAATTGTGCTATTTCTCCGTGCCATACTAATATTAATATCCAGCGGTTGTAAAAAATGCCTTTAAATAGCTAAACTCGGTGTAAGAGTAATTTATACATAAACACCACAGCTCTAGTTTGTATACATCTAACGATATTGAAAGGATTATATTTGGCAATAAGGGTGTCAGTATGACATTCTGTATATGGCCGTATTATATTGTCCTTACTACCCATTGTTGACCAGCTTGTTAGTTTATCTAAGTACGTTTTGCAAGGATTCCCCCAATATCAAGAGGCCATAATTAATAGTAAGGTAAAGAGAGTAGTACAATTAGTGAATAAAGTAACAATCTTGTTATGAACTCATTTAAGTTTGTTAAGACGGCCAATCGTATTTTTGCAATTTGTTTATAGATCAGATTATCACTATGAATTTCCACTAAGATTTCATCTGATTAAATACCAAGCCAAAACATTTTGATATTTTATTACTACTTCAAGATCTGTATTATCCAAAATTAGTGTTAAATTTCGGTTTTTTCATATATATTCGCTGTCGTTATTGAAGATTCATTTCCTCATAGTAAGTTTCGTGTCTCCTCCCCTCTCCCTCTCTCCCTTACCCTCCCCTCTCCCATCTCTCCTCCCCTCTCCCTCTCTCCCTTCTCCTCTCCTCTTCTCTCCCCTCCCACTCCCTTCCCCTCCTGCCCCCCCTCCCCGAACACGTGTAAAAAGAAAATTACATGCTTCCCTCATTTAAGCAAGAAATTCTTGTTTTTCAATTAAAAATATCCTTAGCCAGGGAAAACCATGTGAATTTCTCTTTTTGATCGTAGCAGACAATAATGCAGGTTCCGGAACTACCTAACCACACGTTCAAATTTAAAAAAAAAATGGTAATAAACATATTTTTGCTTTCATTATCATAAGACTTATTGTCCCATTCGTTTTTGGTTTTTGCGGATCTCTAGAATGCTTCTAAATTCCACAACTGCGAAGGTAGCTTTGCTCTTTCAGGTGTCTCCTTTTTGTTGTTTTGTTTGTTCTTTCTTTGCTTTTTATAAATTATCTTTCCCTTTCAGCCAGGCCATTGTATTTCGTTTAAGGTGAAAAGTCTTACATCCTGTGAAAATACTGAAACGGTTTTTGGTCTTTTGTTGGAATTATTTGCACATGATTCCCCTCCCCTCCTGCCGATCAGAAAATCTCCGTAATAACCCCCCCCCCACACACCTCTATTCCCACTGTCTTGGGGAAACAAAGCCCGGGGGCCACTTGATCAACGGTGGATATGATGCGCCTGAACATTGACTTACCAAATCAGTTAAAACGTATTTTCTATTTTTCTCCCGACTAAAAATTAACCTAAACAGTATTTTTGTCATGATTTTTATGCTACACTAAAGAAGTACTTTTGTAAGTTTTTGCTACCCGACACAATTAATCAATGCACTTGTGATCGTTAATAACCTTTATTTTATCTTGCGTTGCTTAACAAAATTATTCGATCTCTGCTTCAACTGAGTATTACCGTACATCACCATTTTCATTCAGGTTGTAGTACAAAACATACCCTTTGTCCACATTTGCTGTGTATTTTGACACCCTAATCCATGTACAGCGTCTCATCCTCCTGTTGAAAAACGATACCCTTTTACGCGTTTTTTCTTGTTCAGCATCATATCCACCTTTGCAATACAAGTGGCCCCGGGTGCATAACAGCAATCGTCCCCAAAAATTACTGTCCCCCACCTCAAAAGATAAAACTCTGTCAACGCAAAATTCTGCTTTTGCTTACCATTTATACTTCAAGACGATTGCACAAATAATAAAAACGTTCTACATAATCTCTTATTACTATAACAGTAAGATAGTATACCGTATATCAGCGGGTACATTATGCACGCATGAATGCCCTGAAAACTGTTGACCTACAAAACCGCCAAACAAAAGTCCGGGAAATCTGGGCAATGTGATTGACATCCAGTGAGGGTTCAAATGAAACTGATTTGACAGGGAGTCATTCACCGATTGAGATTCACACTTCCTAACAGATTCCGCGGGCGAGGGTCTTTTTGAATTTTGCGGGGAATTTTGTCAACATACGAGTGGTCGTACGAAGGCTTAGGGTGGCAATTGGGAGTCAAGGTGTCGCGAAAGTATTAAAAGGACCGATGTCCCAAGGGTCCGGAGGGCCCATGGATCTTTGATTTTTTAGGATTCTAGCTTTGTTGATTTTTTTTTTGTAATCTGCATTGGATCATTCGTGTTGGTGGAGTGCGATGTTGTTAAAAATGCAATAAATTTTGATTTAAAAAGCTATAAAATAATAAGGAAATTTCTAGAACCCTAAACGGAAACCATTTTTTACGGGTACAGCCATTTTTTGGGTTTGCCAAAATTTTGTTGCCGAATTGGTGGGGTGCACGGGACAGCTTCTCCCCTGTGTGGAATCTTGCCCCCCCCCTTCCCCCTTAGAAAAAACTCGAATTTCTCGCACAACTCGACCAATGTTACGTGACAACGACATGCCATACACTATAACTAACAATTTTTAATATACGATTTTCCCTCCCGGAAATGTGCCCCCCCATCCTTGCCCCCTCATAAAAAGCCGTGTTACCCACTGGTCCACTCATATAATTTGAACCCTTCTTTTTCAGTGTTTTAATGCATAAACCTAGCAAACAGGGTTCGGCTATAAACTATTGTCTTGCCAAAAAATGCTATTTTGTTTAAAAAAAAAAGGCTGATTTTCAATGCACTCTTTAGTCTGTTTAAGGGAGTACGGTGTATCGGTGGGAGTCATAAAATTTTTAATCGGAGGGTCGTGATTTTTAGTGACGCCGAATATTCCTAACTCTTGGGACCTGCCCTATTCAATATAGAAAGTACAGGACACTTCCCATCTGTACTGTAGACAGCCAGAGCTACAATCATCGAAAAAAATATTTGTGACACTTGACTGCAATATCCTTGGAACCATTGGCCATGTTTCACAACTGAATCGAAGTTGGGTAAGTCATTGTTTCTTTAGAAAGCGAGGTCTTCCCTTTTATCCAACTTCTCTCCTTCCCCACTCCCCATCATCATGTTTGGGGGGCCTGGCGAAGCTTGGTTTGACAACAATGACTTCGATCAAACATTAGAATTGGGGGGTCGGGGGGTTCACTGTTGTCCCTAAATCGGTCAAGGTGATCCCACAATTTTTTCGAGGATTGTAGCTATAAGACTCAATCATGTTTTAATAATGTGTGTATTGAATTTATATTACGTGCTGGGCGGGAGGCCGAATCCTACAATGTCGTCTTTAAATACTAAGTCAAGAACCCGGAATAAACACAAGCCGCTCTCCCATATCTGTACATGTGATGTGCATGAAATAACAGTCGCCTTAGATTTTTATTCCTTATTCTTTTCGTATTAAAGTGGTTAGCCATGTTGATTCTGGCGATCAAGTAAAGCTGTAACCTCCCCTCGGACAATCAGGTTTTTTTCCACTACATTCGCGCCCCCCCCCCCCCCCCCATTTTCCGTAATTAAAGGACAACATCGTCTTGTTTGTATCAGTGTGTAGCTACATATGCCTTCTCTTCAAATGAAGTACAAACCTATCAGTTTTAACAATATGACGCATTCATGCCAAGCAAAATGGTATTTAGGCCTATTTGCAATGTTTGGGTGCCAAAGTAACATACACATGTTATTACGCACCCTAAAAATAAGAGAACGATATTAGTTGTCAGTATTTGCTTACCGTAGCACCATAAGTAACATAAGTGCCATTTTTTTTGGCCATTTTAAACGCACTAAAAGTAAATAGGCAATTTGGCCAACCCACCCCCAGGGAATCATCCGTTAGGGTGGGTAACTGCCCCCCCCCCCTGGTTGGACAGGGTTAACATCAGCCTTTTCGTGACCCTTTGTTTTGTTTCGTGATTTTCGTAAAGGTCAACAAATTAAGATCAAAACTGGCTATGGAACCGTATTGTGGTACGAGACGGGCAACATAACGTAAATCGAACTCTACAGCCACTCTAACGGGTGGTGTATATCTAGCTCGAATTGCATCTCTAACTCTAATTCGAACTCTTAAAGGAATTCGTACCTGAACCGTAAAGGAGGTGGCAGAGGGGCTCGAACTCTCAAAGCACCTCGAACTGGGAGACTCTCAAGCAACTCTGAACTTCTAAAAGCAACTCGAACTCTCAAAGGCAGACTCTAACTACTAAAAGCTAACTCGAACTCGAAAAGCCACTCTAACCCGAACTCTAAAAGCAACGCGAACTCGAACTCTAAAAGCAAGTCTAACTCGAACTCTAAAAGCAAGTCTAACTCGAACTCGCACTCGACAACTCTAACTCGAACTCATAGTTTGATCATATAACAGCTAAAAATTATCCTTCAAGCTTGTCCTCCCTTCTGAGATAGATTCACAGGCCCTAGTGTCCGTGTTGATTTAAGCATAAATATGCATTTTTTAAGAAAAGTTTTTAAAAACCCTTTAAATTATTTTGCTCAACCATGTCGGAGAAATACATTTTGGACCACTTAAACGATAACTGAATATGCCGTAAAATAGGGACCGTGACCGGTTTTCAACCATTTTTCGGGTTGTTATTGCTTTCAAAATGATCATGTCTTGACCTGTTGATTAAACTTAACAAATTTAAAAAACAACACTCAAAACGCGATTAGCATATAGTATTGATGCAGTTTAAAGAAACAAATTGGAGATATTTTCTTATTGCATTTATTCAATTAAGGCAAAATGCGTCCTTTTAGTAATTTTATCATGTTGTGTATTCATATCATACATGTTGAGTAACCGAAAAGAGGGCATTATATAACATTTAAAACTTTGTTTATGTAATTTCTTTGTCCCATCCAAAGAAGGTTCATTAAAATGGCCAAACCTCATTGTCAACTTTAGATGTACTCTGGTGATGCGCATTATGACATGATTAACAATTTTTGACAATTGGGCAATAGAGCTAAGTTTACCTATTTCCTCGTTAACTTCAAAGCGAGGATTGGAATAGCCAATACTCTATTAAATTTACTGATGAATTTTCCTAAGGGATTTAAATTTTAATGGATAACAACCTTAAGGACAAATTGCTGAATCACATTCATTTATCAATCATAGTTTAATTTGATGTTTTCTAGACCATATTAACCATACAACATGAGATCCCCTCAATCTTGAGTTCATTTGAATCCATAGCCCAATGTTATTACAAAATGGGTGACATTTGAATACCTAGCATAGCACTGTATCCCCTAATTATATTCAATTGAAACACATCATAGTTCTTATTAGTATTGTTGAAGAGGGCCATTAGCCTGCTTTACCATATTGGACAGTTTTTTTTACCTTTGGACATTTTGACGGACTCCAAAATGTGTTCTTGAAATGCTATCACCTTATTACTAATCTTTTCCATTGGAAGTAAATGAATTAGTACCCGTCCCCACCCTCGTCCACCAAGGGGCAGTGGGGTGGATCTCCCCCCCCCCCCCCACGGATGATTCCCTGTTCGCACAAAAACGCAAACGAATATGATCTAAGGCTTTTATGAATTGTAAGTTCATCCTTTGCGGTCATTTGAGTGAAAAAAATGGAGGTAATCACCTCAGAGAGGTAGGGTGTTCCGTCAAAGTCAGAAGGTGTGTGTTGTGTGGGGGGGGGGGGAGTTGCCACTTTCTATACTAACTGGTAAAATTGGCATAAATGGTACTTTTTGTTACTTAGAATGCTGCTGCTCAATATTATAATATTTGTATTGTTTCTTATTTTTTAGAGTAATCACCTGTATAATCGCTTACTATGCCCCCAATAAATACCAAGTTTTGCTGGCATGATTGCCCGAAAATGGTGGAGATTTTGCTTAAAAAATAACGTATAAGATGATGTTTGTCCCTTATAATTACGAAAAAAAAAATCAGGCCCCTGGTCGTGAACGTAGTAGAAAAAACCCTTGGTTGGACGAGAAAAGAGTGTTTCGAGCGACTAATTTTATTGTTTTGGGACAACTTTGACTGTTGGCCATTTTGAACCCAACAACTGTCTTGAAATGCTAGCACTCTATTCAATTAATTTTAGTTCTTTGGGAGGTAAACTGTACATGTTCTCATTAGATTGTTGAGAAAGGAGGCATTATGACTCATTTATGGATTTTGGACAATTTTGCTGGTTTTTTGGCCAATTTGATCCCCGGAATAATGTGTAAATTGGATGGCTAGCACTCAATCCGGTCAATTGTGTTCCCTTGGGATGTACACCCACATGTTCTGATGAAAATTTTGAGAAAAGAAGGCAATATGATTGATTTACCTATTTTTGGACTATTTTGACCTTTTTTGGCCATTTTTTACCCCAAAATTAAAAAATTAGAATGGCCAACACCCCATACGCTACTGTATGTCCCATGAGGATGCGAATCCACATGGTTGGATGTTTGTAACAAATAACGCCGTCAAAACTTTTTCTGAGCACTTTTTGCCCTAATGGCCGGTCGTCTATCAGTGATCTTTAAAAAATGAGAAGTAGGCTATTCCTCACCGTATCATACTGTCTGCCACATTTCTCTGCGTCAAGCCTACGCCAGTATATTCCCGCCAGACAAGCTCAGACAGAACCCTGAACCCCGCTATGGCAACGCTCCGCGTATCAAATCATGGCGAGTTTTCCCCGCGCATGTCGAGTTTCACGCGCTGTGTATCGAGTTTTCCTCGCCATATGTCGAGTGTGCAGCGCGTTATATGTCGAGTTTACAGCGCTATATGTCCAGTTTGCCCTCTATACATCGAGTTTTGCTCTTTATATGGTGAGTTTGACATAAATCATGTCCAGTTTCAAAATCTCGACATGATTTTTTTCTCAACATGAGGAAAACTCGACATGATTTTTTGGTGTATGTGTAAAAAAAATCATGTCGAGTTTGCTCATGTTGAGAAAAAAAATCATGTCAAGTTTGCTCATTTTGAGAAAAAAGTCATGTCGAGTTTGCTCATGTTGAGAAAAAAAATCATGTCGAGTTTGCTCATGTTGAGAAAAAAATCATGTCCAGTTCGCACATGTTGAAAAAAATCATGTCCATTTTTTTAAAACTCGGCATGATTTATTCTGGACATGATTTATGAAACTCGGCACATAGAGTTCAAACTGGATAGGCAGCGCTGTAAACTCGACATTTAGCGGGGTAAACTCGATATACGGCGCATGAACTCGTCTTGATTTGATACGTGGAGCGTGCCATACAACGCGTAAAGGAAATGCATAGCCTGCGAGTCTCACGCAGCACCTCTCGCGCGTGTATGTGGACGCCTATTTCAGAAACTTATGAATTGAATGGCGACTATAATACAACCCAGATAACATGGAGATATTTGGCCAATATAGGCCCAATATATTCTCAATATCGGACCAGTATTGGTTACATTTATCGGTCCAATATTATTTGCTCATCGGCCCAAAATTGGACCAATATTGGGCCCGGGCCAAAGTTGGCACGTATTGGGCCAATTCTTGGTAATAGATATTGAACCAATATTGGGAATATATCAATATTTTTTATTGGCAAAATAAATATATTTTCAATCAAACCTGCTATATTTAAATAAATTATTTAAATAATTTGAGCTAGTCAAATATTTTATTTTTTTATTGAAATTGGTATTATATAGTATAATATTTTGAAATATTGTGTTCTGATCAAAACAATCGTCCTTGAGAGATTTTAGCGTATTTCTGTATGTTTTATTAAACTCTTCACTAGATATCCTTAAAAAAGAAAACAATTAGCCTTAAGCCATATTGGACCAACGTTATCCTAATAATTGGCTCTATATTGGTTGTTGTCGATTGCCAATATGATGCGCCAATATTTAGTACCCCATTAAAGGATGACGATATGAAGCGATATCACATTGCCAGTGGAAAACGAATAGTGGTCCAATAAACGTTAGCCACGTGATGCCGATGCCAAGATACCGATGGGGAACCATTGTTGGGCCAATATATGCGTACGTGCTATCTGGGTATAGTTGAGCTAATTCTGCATTGGTCCTAACGCAGGTTTTCCAACCTTTATTCCCCATGACCCTCATGTATGATTATCACGTGGCGATCCCCCTCCCCGCTTGTTACTCAGCATTGCGCAGGGGGTAGGACATGCCAACCTAACAGCAACAGCAAATTCAAAATGGTATCACCTTCCGGGTGTTAGTCTTTTGCAAAGACTTACGGTAGGAGGGCGCTCTTACGCATATCGAACGGGTACACACAGACTTGACTAAAGACTAGGCCTGGTCACCAATATTTAAATCTAAATGACCGTTATTGCAAATTACACTATTTTGCAGCGAGGTTAATCCACTAACCTCGACGGATTTTGACATTAATAATTTTTTTCTTAAATTATCATGATATTTCTAAGATCTTTTGAACAGAGGTTTAAGAGATGATTTTGTAATGTCACTGGGACCGAGACTGCCATAGTAAATGCACGTAGTAGTTCCACAAATTACTGTTTGGAAATCCCCAATGCCCAAATCGAGTAGATCGTGTCCTACCCCCTCCCCCGGCATTGCGCCCAAATCTACAGTCCAATGTTCCTCACATTGCACATCATACACATACGATGATTTAAACCCGGGGTTTAAACGACATTGGTAAATTGACCAGGAGGAGAAGCACCTTTAATTTTATGAAATCTTTTCCCTTTTTTTAAAATAAAAATTGATATTGTTTTAAAGTTAGCTTCACGACACCTTTCTCATTTGCCCACGACCCCTTTTGGGGTCGCGATCCCCAGGTTAGGGAAATGCTAAAGGCTTTACGTACCACAAACACTTTCGCGGGAAAACAATTTTATGGCGCGACTTTGTCCCGAATAGCCATACACCCGTTAGCGTATAGTCTCATTCATCAGACGGTTCATGGTTACACAAATTTGCGTACTCGAAGCTTTAGCAGAGCAGCGATAGACCGTCTGAGAATGAGACTGCCGTTAGCGTTGCGCATGCTGAACGTCTCGATTAGGTCACAAGACGTCTTGATTAGGGCACTAGGTCAGTATGTCACTGTGTCACAGTGGGTCACAAAATGGCCACACCCCTTTAAAATACATGTACAAAGGATTAAAAATATATAAAATTGAGAAATGCTAGCAGGGGAATTGCCCAGACACGGGGATACCTGACCAGCAGGTCCCTGGCAAGGATTAAAATAATGACTCAGCAATCAAACAATGCAAACAACACAAGACAAGCGGATAAAATTACAAATTGAATAAGGGGGGATTATTCCAAGAGGGCTCGGACTTTGAACAAAATATGCTGAATGATGTGCAGAGGTTAATTTTTGCCAGGTTATTTCTCACACCCTTGAACGAGTGTTTAACTTCGGAAAACTTAATCAGCTTTTTAAGCCTCGTAGCATTGTCAGGTGATATATAAACTCTACTACCGAGTTCACAAGCCATCAGCTCAACGTCAAAGTTCCGGTCCTGGAATCGTTCCTAAACTTGCATATTCTGTTCATTTTCCTAATGTGGGTGGTATCTAGTAAAAAGTACTTCTCACCTACGTGATGAGCGTTTTTTTTTGTGGGCGTACGCTAAAATAGAGCGGTCCATAACGAAAACGTCATTCGATTAATAAGGCGTCTGTTTGGCTCGTATTTTTAGGGTTGCATTGCGAACTAGGTGGTATGCGTTGGTTTCAAATGGACAGAGACTCAAAGATACAAAGCTTCTTTAGCTTCGGTCAGTACAGGACAGATCGGACGTTGAGCGGTGGCAATAACATCATGAGGAATAGTGTCAATTATTATAGTCGCCCTCTATATTTCAGTTCCCCTAGAGGAGACGTGTTAATTAAATAGATTTTTTTAAGAAAAATCATATTTGCCCCAATTAATTTCGTAATATTTACATAGGAATGACAAAGTCAGGGTGGTGGTATAAATAATCCAAATGGTTTTTAATTCTGGCTTTGTCACATTAAATGAGACTTTCAAATAGCTTTTTGCAAGGCGCTTGCATCCTGTTTATCTTTTATTATGATAGACTTGGCCTATAGCCCCGGAGTTTACTGTCTGTTCAGTTAACTTAATGTCTGTTTTTATTTATTATTCGAAAAATAACTCACGTTCGAAAAAATCACGAAAGAAGTTGTTATTCTTTGGACCTTAAGACGGTTTTAACATACAAAGGATGGCACTTTTAAAACTTCAATCTATTGTCTCTGGGTATTTTACCCTCTTTTTGAAAATGAGCGAATAAAAGTTTGGTACCATTAGTAATTACGGTTTGTGGAAGGTTCCATTGACTCCACTTTGAAGGTTGTAAAAATTGTCGTCGGAGATGATTTACGAGCAATATTGTCCCCACTGGTATGTAATGAAATAATGGCCAACTTTGTTCAACAGGACAAATTCCGAACCGTTGCTATTTGAACTGAATTTTTGCAATACAAATAACATATATCAAGGAGTCACAACGGCATTAACTTGATGGACGCAATTACAGAGAGCTTGTGATTCTTTTGTTATACGCAAATGAATAAAACAGACAGGGCCTCTATTCAAAATGTATCGGTATTTCAACGATGCATTTATATACCATGCATTAATGCACTAGCACACACCTGAAATCAAGCAAGGTCCACGAATCAGTAATTGTCCGTAACATGCATTGAAGCACCCCTAATTCATGAATTGGCCTGCCATCAAAGTTCCAAAGTCAAAAGTCATATTCACCGTGGACCCGTTTGGTTGTCGTTTGCCAGTAAAATCCAGTGTAAATTGAAAAATAAATCCAAGGAAGAAATATGTTTTTCAAGTTGAACCCAATGATCTTGTTGGGTTCCAATGGTTATAACAATTTTTCTTTCGTGATTTTTTCGAAAGCGTATATTTTTTTTAATTTAAATTTGAAAAAGCTAGTTTATCGATTTGATGAAGAATGCCACTTTAATTTGCCCACGTGACCTTTGTCACACATCTCAAGTACAAAAGGTTTTTGGAGTGATAAATGTAGACAGCTGACAGGGACCCCTAAACCGATTCTTAAGTGCTGCAACTGGTGCCGTAGAGATGGGCCAAGACAAAGTTTGCACAGGGTCAATTTTTAAATTGACCCACTCGTGCTGAATTATACATTTATGTGTTTAACCACAAGATGGCAGGAAAGTTATTAGTTTGTACTATCTAGTAATGTAAGTTTTAACCCTTAAGTGCCCAGCTAAAAAAACTTCCGTTAGTTGGCCCAAGGGGGGGGGGGTTCCTAGGGGACCCAACCCAGATAACACTTTCCCATGGGAGTTGATCATTACACAACACAAGTAAATGGGGTTTACGTAAGAACCACCACATACCCACTAGAAAATTGAAATCCGAACTTTGACCTATGACCTATGGCCAATTGTAAATTGTCACGCGCCGAAAAGGATGGTTCGCACATTTCCATCCTCAGCACTCCATATAAGGTTGTTGAACCAAAATAATTCAGTATAATCTACTCTAGAATACCAATTAAATAATCATTGCAAATTAGCCAATTTATACCATCAATTGTATTTTTCTCAAAACTTTCAAAATCAACCTCATTTTTCCCAGAGACTTACACAGTTAAGATTAAGAGCACGTCATGACAACATTAAAAATGATGCCTATATCATATCAAAGGTTTTTTGATTTAAGTATTATTAATTATTTAATTAATTGCCATCCTAAGGATATATCAAGCCAATAAATCTCCAATATTTAATTACTTTAATTTTTTAAATTAGTAAAATATCTGATTTTTCATCACTTCCGTTAGTGCCCAAGGGGGGGGGGGGGGTTCCTATGGACCCCAACCTAATTATTCTATGAAGCCGGGGGCGGATTGAAATTTTTTAGTATCATGAGGAACTTATTCATAAATCAGACAGTTAGCAAAAACTCCTTGAAAATTTGATTGCGTAAACCGAGAAAATCGCAAAAAAATCACATGTTTGGGTACTATTGAACAACCCCCTTGGGGCACTTAAGTGTTAAGATTATTGATTAAAAACATCAAAAATCATAAATATTGTCAATTTCAGTTGTAGCAACAGAAGGGGGTCAATTTTTTAGTTGCTCCGATTTGTATAAAATGGTGTAAATTATTGGTGGAGCTCAATATGATCAAAATAAGGATGTTTTTGAGTTGTCTCAAATTCTTGCTTAAGAAATTAGGGGTAAACAGGGTCAAGCCCCATTGAATGCAATGAAAACGTTTACCCCTCTGTGCCCCTACATCGTAAACTCTGTTTGAAAAGACCGTCCCAAAACTATTCCTTATTTTCATCCTATGATCTCCATCAATATTTGCACCATTGTTTGCGAAATCAGAGCAACTTTAAAATTTGACCCCTGTACAAAAGCAAATTGACCCTTGTATTGATTTTGCTGTTTTAAAACATCTTTGCCCGGGAACCTGGTCTAGAAGTGACCCAGATTGAATTTCCAATATATTCAGAAAACGCTGTAGCGTGACCTTGAAATCAAATAATTTTGGCCTCAAAATAAGTCATTTCAAAGTGCGACTCAATTGTATTTCAGTCAGACATCTAGTAATCTGCGATATCAGGAACCCCTATCCGCCCCTCTGCCGACGAAGTGAGAACTAGGTCCAGGAGGGCGCAGACTGAGTAAGTTTAATCGACACACTATCAAAATACTAGCTACCTCTTTCCAAACTGCCAAAAATGAACCAAATAAAACTCAAATCTAACCTATGCAAGGGTGGGCAGTACAAACTGCTGGTGCCAGTCCAAGATTTTGATCAAGCTACCATGGCTGCTTTCTTTGCGCACACTGACCGTTGCGCGGAGAGATTTCACTCGTTAGCTGTAATATTCTGTGGGGACGGTTCGTAAAAAACGCGCGATTTTTCATATTTGTGTCAACCTTTGGAAGCCGGTGAATTCAATTTTAGAATCTGCAGAGATCAAGGAACCTATCAACCAACATTTTATCGCTCTATTGGTGGAATTGAATGCAGAGAGGGAGAAGACAAACACCAAATCGACTCAAATCTTGTGCGTGTGCTGTCGGCGGCGTGCATGGCGTTCGTGGCATTGTACATGATTTTGCATTGAAATTCTTCCTCCCCTTTTTGTAAACACATGGAGTCATACTGTCACCGTGATTCGAAAATGGCCACAAATGTTCACTGTTTTTTGTAGTTTTTATCCTTCATATACATGATAGAGGAGATCGAGATATACCCAGAAATGTTCATGTTGAAGGGTCCTGGACTTCCGGAAAAAAGGTAAAAAATAATAAAATTTTTAAATTTGAAGGAATTTCACACTTAAATGGGAATAATTTGATCTAATTAATATGCACAAAGCAGCTATCAATTTTTCCCAAGGGTATAAATCATAACTCCACTGGTCCAGGGAAAGTGTTTAAGCCAATAATTCTTAAACTTTACGTTGTAGATAGTTACAACTATACCTTTTTCTGAATCCTTTGGGTTTACAAATAACATGGTACACCTTTTTCAAATGAATGGTCATTGAAAAAAATTGACCCCTTGTACAACTTTTACCTTGGGCCCCTCTCCTTCAGTCAATAACCATTTGCTGCACTTAGAATCATGTTTCAGGGGGTCCCTGTCCAGTCTGTCCACATATTTAAACACCACACCTTTTGACTTGAGATGTGTTCAAAATGTCTGCTATCTCCTGGTTAAAGAATTATTTTGTAATGGTTTATAAAGGCGCACGCAATCGGTTGTGTTTCATGAGGTTCCCCGGCCGCTTTATTTCCGTACCCGTGCACAGTTTTCTCCTTCCTTTTTTGTTTCTGCCGAGATGGCTACCATCCAGGCATAATGGTTTTAAGAAATGAAACTTCATTAGAAACGAAAATTGCTGACTGGAATTCGTCGGCAATGCTTCAAGGTTCCTTAGAAATTAAACAATGTTCTGCGTAGCATTTATTATTCGGCGTTGCGGCACAAAGATTTCGCCCTGGTACAAGGCTTTTCATTCGACAACCGGCCTACTACTTTATATTCGTTTTTTGTTTTACTTCCACAAACGCTACATAAGTGGTACGTTGTCCCATCGTGCTGTGGCATGCTAGATTGATGCACCCACATTCTTTTCAGCTGTGGCTGAGATTGGTTTCTGTCGCCACTTTGTGCGAAGCGTGGATGTGTAGCTGGTGACGTACCGCTGAAGTGTTTATCGTAATAATGCGCTTGTCCGTTTATTACTTGTAGTGAAAACAAATTTAGATTACTCTTTGTAAATAATATAAAATATCCACTGTCACATCAAACCTCTTGCCGAAGAAAATACCTTTTCAAATAGGCGTGTTTTTCGTCAAAAACCAACAACACCCGTAAAAAAGAATAACCAAAGAGACATACACCACTGTCTATGTGTATGTATTGACTGGGGACATCGCAAAACTATGATAACCTATGCTCCACTTAACATTTACATTCTACAAATTATTCTCATAAAAATTTCACATGGCAACTGCCGTTGACATCATCGGCCAGTTTTTGAGAAGACCGTTGTTTAATTTTGATATGTTTTACGTTTGCTTTGATCAATGCATGTAGCGTGAAAGTCTTCACTTTTTTGATAAGGCATGAAGAAAGAAAGACTCACACGAAATGCATTCGAAGTGTTTCAATAGTGCCGTTTTTTAAATGTCAATCAGTCACTAATATCGAGTAATGACCACCCAGACATTAATCAGTTCGTCAAGAGTCGGCGGCATACGTACACCCACCAAAGAATTATTATTATATCAATGGGCAGACGGCCACCGAATCGGTCAGAACCTGTGCTAACTCCTGTAGAGTTGAGGAAGATTGTATACCTGTCATTGATGGCTCGCATAAGGCTCCGGGTATGCTCAATAGGTTCATATCAGGGAGCAAGCAGGCCCGTGGTATCTACTCCAGGCCCCCTTGCCTCCCGAAATTACCTCACTACAGCGGCCCTGTGACGTTTTTCCTCCATAATGAATCCCGCCACCAGCATGACGGAGTCCACTCTTTAATATACAGTCTCTCGGAGGTTTCTCCACCACGTAATCTGCAACCGTTGTCTTCCGTCTTTACGGCGATGTAGCGGCTCTCGTCCAGAATATCCAGGTACACGACGACGTTCATGTTTTCATCTGGCACCACCAGTGGCGTTTTCCCCCCATAATGAATACCGACCCATACCATCACTGAGCCGCTACCAACTTGAGTCGATTCCTGAATAGAGTAATCTCGGAGGTTATCACCGCGTAATCGACGAACCCTTTGTCTTCCATCTTGACTGTTAAGGCTGTAGCGGCTCTCGTCCATAAAGACAACGAGTTGTAATATTCTGTGCACCCTAGCCCACCAGCGAAGTCGAGAACTCTGTGGTGAACGATTAGGCGTATTTGGTCATTCGTCTTGCTCGGTAACCATGTTGAAGCAATCTCCGATTTACAGTTTGGCGGAAAACGTTGGTTTCATTGAGTCTTCTCCACAAACGACAAAGACGGTTTGTTGGCATTTTCCGGTCTCTACGAAATTCATTGATTGGGTCTGAAGAAAAATATTCCAACTTTATGAGCAACAGTGCATGTTCTTTAAACAGTACACCCTCAAAACATCTTCATTCATTGAAAATCAATTAAGGTTTCCCGTGTAAGAGGGAAGTCACGTTTAATTGTGTGTCATAGTAGTTTTTTTACTTACTCGAGATAACTTGGTTACTACTTAAACTAAAACCTCTTTTACGCTTACAATGGTTTACAGAAGAAGATCCGTTTGGAAATAAGAAGAGTGCTGCTTATTGTAGTCATTGGGATGGATTTGTGGTATAATTTTTGCTCCCGAGGCTAATATTGAGCTAATACCAAACAACTCTATCTCTGTACAAAATTTGACGCTTTTAACGAAAATTGCACAATTCTTACACTTAAGTGCTGGACAACAAAGCTGTACTGTCTGTTACTTTAACTAGAGTCATAAATGCGTTGCAGGTCCAGATCAGCCACTAGAACTATTCTGAGAGGAGATGGAATAGATGGAATTCTGCAATCTTATGCAGAATCAGATAGTAGCATTCGCAAAAGATACTTGTCAGCACAGCGGTCAGAGCATTAGTTACGTCCCAAATTAACTACTGTAATTCCCTGCTGTTTTCCAAAAAATTTGGCATTACTACAGCCAAAAAATCCGAAATCGTCTGCACAGTCTGGCAGATAATCAACACTCCTAATTTAATAAGATGCCCTAAATACACACACTCACACACACATCCTTCTAATTAACTGAGCTTCACTGGTTTCCGGATTCCTCAATCGCAATTCCAATTCAAAACTCTAAACTTGTTTTTTAAAGCTCTTCATGACGAGACTCAGGGTCTCAACAAAATCGCCGAACTGCTTCATATTTACTATTTCAATTACAATCTAACGTTTCAAATCTTGTCAACTACTTTAGAAGTTCCTCGTCGAAGAAATTGGGGCCGTTGATCTTTCATTCTCGTGTATAGCACATAAACTCTGGAACTTTTCCAGGAACTTGCCATTTCAATGCCAACTTCGCCTGTTTCAAAAAGCATCTTAAAACTCACTTATTTAAATCGTTATTTTTCTTCTCGTTATTGTATGTTCTTGTTGAGTTTGTATTGAAAGAGCTTTGTAACCATGGGAAAGCCGGCTTTATCTTTTATAGGAGGCAATCAATGCATGTACTTGAAAGCCGACATCTTTATATGAATACCATAAAGGGAAAAGAAGGTTATCCCAATAATGGAACGCCGGGTCATTTTGTTGAAAGACATGTTTGCAAGCATGTACGCAGTGTACTGTGTAGGCCTACTCGTAGAATCTGTCATGGGATGAACAGGATGCTGTCTGTGTGGTATGGAAGGGACCACTCGATTGGACCAATATACTCTTTTCATTATTCTTTCCTTTTTCGTCGACTTTCTCTAAGAAAGATTTTATTTCGCCGTGTCCTTCAAATTGCTTAAAAAATAATAATTCTATCATAGTCTATGTACATGTTCATGTAAAAACATTAGCCCTTTGCGTCGTTGCCTTGTTTTTCAATTTTTTAAAAACTACAAAAAAGTGTTTTCCACATCACAAGTGGAAGGGATTCCCGTCTTTAACCAGCTGCTAGTTTCATCGTCTAGGTTGGATCAGGCCTGGGATTCATCTTGGGTGGGGTAGATCTCACAGTCATCTATGATATGTGGCTAATGGTTTGTTGGTCTCCATAATCGCATTTGGGTGAAAGTTCCACAATCGATCTTGTAAAGAAGTGCTTTGGTAAAGCCAGTTCTGGAGTCCTGTTGAGGTTGACCATGGCTTTCTAACAAGGTCCCCATGCTTACAATATGGCTGTCCACAAACTGCTAGCTTTGTTCAATCCAATACCAAACCGACATAATACATTGTGCGTGCTCTTCTTGATCGCATAACCCCTCGCAGCCGCGCGCAAGTGGCTGTAATCCTGCTACAACTAACACGGAGATCCGTCTGCTCATTCTCCACGGTAAGGGTATTAGCCGTGACTATGTTTTCATTTGTTTTGTTAGACTTATGGACCCATCTTTTTCACATTCATGCGGGACATTGAAATATTAATTATTAAAGAACAATATACAGATGTTGAATCTTAAAAGGATTGTTTATTATGAGAAAAAAGCCAATTTTTGGAAAAATAAAGCTTTTGATGAGTCACGACGGGCATTGATTGGTTATTATTTTGCTTCGGGGGACCCATTCAGCAGGTACAAATACGTACGTATCCCTACATTTGGAAAAACAAACAATCGATTATCGTCATCGTACTTCGGTTTATTTTGAATCCGTATGGAACAGATAATTTTTGTACTTGTTGTAGACATAATAAACGGTGTCTTTTGGAAAAAAATAATACCACTTTGGGCAGAGGGTCCTATGTACAGACCTTGATTTTAACATAGTCGGATTTATATATATCTGTCGCCCCCGAAGAGCAACTGATATCTGATACCTGACACGTGACCTGGTATCCCTGACACGTGACACCAAACAATTCATCTCGTTACCGTTTATAACTACAATAAGGCAAAGCAGCACGCAATTCCTGTATCTCTGTTGTCACAGCTTAATCGATCAAGATGTGAGACTTATACAATTTGGTTTCTGTAATGGAGGGTAGGCCACGATCTGCTCGATTTGGGCATTGGGGATGGTATTTGTGAACGCTACTGCATTTACTATATGGGCAAGTCTCTGTCCCCGTGACATTAAAAATCATCTCTTAAACCTTTGTTCAAAAGATCTTAGTAATATCATGAAATTAAGAAAAAAATATGAAGTTCACATCAGCATGCTTCTTTTACAATTACTGTGCATAACTCTCAAAACTCCAGAAACTTCCCCTGCAAAAGTAATCTCTATCAAACATAATACCCGTGAACATACGCGCCATGGCTACAAGCTATGCTCTCTGTCGCCATGCAGCACCGCTACACTCTAACTATCAAAACACCCTATTATAATTAATATACAACCCCAAACCATTGCCCCTCCGATCGCAGGTGACGTTAATTTAAGCCCTTGATGTATAACATGTAATTTTAACATTCGCGACAATGTACGGCCCCTCAATTGGTAACCTGGTTTTCGGTCCAATAAAACCATATTTTCTCTTCCGTTTTTCCTATACTAACCAGAAATGACTAGATCTGTGGGCTGAGAGTTGCTGGTCCAGTCAATATTCGTGGCCATGGTTGGAAAAAATGCCACTACCCCATGGATACTTTAGCGGACTCTTCCATAGTCCCCCATAGCAAGTTTCACATTAATCAATTGTACCTCAGAACGCACCAAACTACCTACTTAGAGCCGACCCAACAGGTACACACAAAACCAATGATTGCCAATATAGGCGCACAAAGTCAACATGTTCGCGCCCTGCAGAGCCTGCTATGGATACACATGTTTCAAGTCGTACCTTGATTTAGCAAGAAACAACACCGTAGGTTGTGCGGAATAGCGATAAAATAAGGCTAAGACGAGAGACTTGGCAATCTCAGATTTAGGTAAATTCCTCTTGAGTCTCCCTGCAAAGCACCTGACTCGACCAAATCCCAGCATGGTGCATTACGTTAATGGCCGAAGAGCTAACTGATCTCTTCCAGACATCAGTCAACTCAAGCATGATGCCATTTAGATGGAAGCAAGCCCAATTTGCGGTATCTTTAAGAAAAGTTGACGAATTCCAAAGCCAAATCCAACCGCCACTTTTATAACTATCAGTTTTGTAATATTCCTTTGTAAAACATTTGTAAATTTAATTTGGAAAATTCTTATTCTTTGGCTATCCTCGATTTCTCTAAGGCCTTTCCACATAGTGGCCTCACAGAGAAATGCTCAAGAAACTGAAAACTCATGGCATAATTAACTGGTAGCCTTATCGAGTTGATTAGAGATTTCCTTATTGGACTACCAAACGAGTCGTTTGTAATGGAAGCTTATGGAGAAAGTTCTCAACCAGCAACTGGGCCATCCTTCAAAAAAGTAAAACCTTTTTTTGAGAAAAAAATGAAATTAATATCATTGCAATTTTCTTTTACATTATCAGGTTAACCATCCTTCCAAGTTTCCTGCGTGATATTTTAAACAATATGTTCAACTCAAACAATCTCATTTGCATAAATGTAAGTGCTTAATATTTTGGGGCAGAAAAGTGAGATCATTACACCTTTTTGCTTCTTTAGTTTTATATTGAATAGCTATTCATTTTTATTTGAAATATTGCCTAAATTATTGTGTGGACTGCAATTTTTAAAATTATGTTGCAAAATTTACAAATCTTAAGGAAATAGACAAGGATTTAACAAAGAATTTTAATTGACTTTGGTATGCCACACACGTGACTAAAAAGACAAGTTTTTATTACTAGAAAACCATTGTAATGTTCATATTTCATGTCAAAAGCCAGTGTGTGTGTACATTCCCTTACACAAAATGAATGGTTTAGATCTTCTTGTATTTGAAGGATGTGGGGTGAGCAGCTGATGGATTCCAGCAGGTGCAAGGTGGAAAAGATTCTGGAATATGGCGCAATAAGTGTGGACATGGCTATTTTAAACGCCTCTATGAGAAGACATATGGACATCTTATCACAAAGATGGAAATCATGCAACACAGATTTTATGATTACAAGAAGAGCTGACCTCAAGAAGATGAAGAACTGCAAGGTTATACCTGATGAAGAACTGCAAGGTTATACCTGATGAGGAAGTAGTGACGCAGTATAGACTGTTATGTGCCGTTTTGAACATCAGAAGGGAGAAAGAGAAAAGGCCAGACACAAGAAAGAGGTTCAAGATCTGGAAAGGTATTAAAAAAGGAGGAAAACACTATGGAAGAGAAACATGGTGGTGGAATGATGATGTACTGATGTACAAGAAAAGATGAAAAGGAAAGAAGAAGATATTCAATGCTTGGCAAAAAAGATGATAGTGAAGAACAGATAAAAGCGTATGTAGTAGCAAAAAAGAGAGAAAGAGAGCTGTGGCCAAAGCCAAAGAAGAAGCATGGGCAGATTGGTATGCCAACATGGAGACTGAAGAAGGAGAGGGTATATAAAAGGCAGCAAAATATCGTGCACAGGAAAGGCAGGATATTGGTGAAGTATATCAGTCATTAAGAACCAGAATGGATAACTGCTAACGGATGAGGTGAATATCAAGAAAAGATGAAAGTAGTATTTAAAGCATCTGCTCAATGTAGAGAATGAGATGGATAGGCTTAGGGAGTGTCCACTAATAGAAGGCCCAGTGCAAGATATTTCGCTTGAGGAAATTAGCGAAGCTTTGAAGATCATGAAAATTGGAAAAGCAGCAGGAGCCCCATGGGTATACAGCGACCTACGAAAGCGCCTTGCAAGAGTGGGAGCAAAATGAGATTGTTAACATCTGTAAGAGGAAGCTACGTGAGCATGCAATGAAGTTGATGGAGATCCTAGAGAAAAGATTGCGCTCACTCATTGATATTGAATTATGCATTAAGGCATCAGTCATGGCAAGGGAACACCGATTATGTATAAAGCAGCTGCAAGCAAAGTACCGTGAAATCAACAGGGACCTATTTTTCACCTTGGGCCCTGAGAAGGCATATGATAGTATCCCAAGACAACTGGAATATTAGTGTCACATAGAAACAAGCGAGAATGGTTAGGGCAACCTACCATGGCGCAAAAACAGGCAAAGTATGGAAAAACAAAGGAATTTACAACAAGGTTGGTTTGCACCAGGGGTCAGGTCTTTGCCCATTTCCTATTCACAGTCATACTTGATGTAATCAGTGAGTTTAGAGGAGATTATTATGGAAGCTGCTTTTGCAGATGACCTGACTCTAATGACGGATAGTGGATAAGAGCTTCAAGACATGTGGATTTTGTGGTAAAAATGGGGTGGAAAGTAAAGCTCTGAACTTAAATACAGCTAAGACGGACGTGGTGGTTAATAGGAAAGGAACGAAGGCTAAACTCAAAGACCGGAATTGTGTCATCCTTGCAAAGCAGGTAAATTCATATACCTGGATGTGACACTGTGTGAAGAAGGTGGATCAGAGGAGCTGCGAGGGCAGGAGTGTTATTGGAGATTGAGGAATTTTGATACCAATGCAAAAGACAGAACTCTCAAGCTATCCTGTGGTACCAAGTTTTTAAGAATTTAGATGTTCATTAAGAAAAAATCACGGGGGGGGGGGTGCCACCCCCCCTTCGGGAGTTTTGTTACAAAAAATGGCTCAGGTAGTCGAGGGGTAATATCTTTTTGAGCTCATCGGAGACCTTGATGTCTCCCTCGATCTTCCAGCTTCCCTTTATCAAGCTTATCTCATATCTAAAGGGGTGTGTAAAAGATTTATTGTAACTGTCAATTTATATTTTCTGCTCCTCTTCATGCCAAAAAAGCACCAACCTAGGTAGAGGTTAGTGTATCGGACGATCTTGAAGTGATGGATGTGGAAATGTCATCATAAATTCCGTAAAGCAGCAAAACTGTCCATTTCCACAATGTGGAAATAAAAAAAGAATGGAATATTCAACCCTCGTCTACCTAGAGCCATTTTTTTGTAACAAAACTCCCGAAGGGGGGGGGGGTGGTTACCATCCCCCTGTGATTTTCGTTACTGAACACCCGATTCCTGTAAATTTGGTACCAAAGGATAGCTTAGAGTTTCTTCTTTCCATTGGTGGATGTTTGTTTTGGATTAAAAGAAGCGGAACATGTCAATTGACAATTACATTAAATAATTTGGCACCAAAAAAGGGTTTTTTAAGCAAGCCGGGGAAAAAACCTGAAGGGGGGGGGGGTGGTAACCACCCCCCCCCCCTTCGGTAGACGAGGGTTAAGGTTTTCATGCGGTTTGTGGGTTTTGGGACAAACGACTATATAGTTTTATAGAAACAGAGAGTTTTAGTGCTATCCTATTGGTAAACCAGCAAAATCGTCAAATATCCATTATCCGTTGCATCAAATTCATTTTGAAGTATTGTATGTTTAATAATGAACTCGAATGAGGAAAACCTCACTCCCAAAAAGTGGCTTAGGTAGACGAGGGTTCTAATTCTCTCCAACTGTACTGGAATCACTTTTCTCAGATTTGGCCGCCTGTCGCAGATGCATAACATCTTAGCGAGGTTGAGGTTGCGCACTTCAATTGTGTACTGCTATGGATGTCATTCCTATCTCTGAGCAGACGCCAATTTTGACGAGTCTTTCTAGGCTCCATTTTGATTTACCCGAGATACCTAACCCGTGCAGAGATCATGTTATGGTCTGAGCCCACACTAGCAAAAGTGCTGTATGCTTCTACATTCAGAATTCTGCTCCTCCATTCCTTTCATTTAATGTGTATCCACTGACACTTGCCCTACACAACCTAAAGACCGTCCAGAGCGTTCCATTTCTTGCAAAAGTATGTTCTTGCATTGATTAGCTGTTTTACATGCTAGATCCAATTTAAAAAAAAACATTTTCTCGTTCTTATTTCACTGCAAGAGAACTGCCATTCCTCTTCTGGTGTTGAAATCTCCTACTACCAGTAACAAGTTCTGTGCTGGAATGGATTCAGTATCTCTTGTAGTGAGCTTATACAGTGTCCTCTTCTGTCACGTTGGCTGGACAGTATGTTACTATCACAGTTGGAGCAAGATTCCGTTGAAAATTGCTATGAGGATACTATCCAGGTGGAACTTTAAACTTACTAACAAGTTGAATAGATTTGAATGTCTGTAAACAGCCTGTGTTCCTATTCATCTAATGCCTGTTTTCATGTGCTAACTGTTGCAATTGGCAGCTCGTTCATTATAAGTAGCCCAGTTGCATTCAGTTTTAACCGCTACGTATATAAGTTGCATTATTGTACTTGGTTGCAGGTTAAATGTTGGCAATTCGATTAACTAGGAATTGACCAACTGGCGATTGGACTAACAATTATCTTAATGATCGTCCAACTGGCTACTGGACCAAGTGGTCAATGGCCTCTAATTGTCAATGGACAAAATAGAAATTGCGCGGACATTGACCCAACCAACAAAATAAGTAATGGAATATATTATTAGTTACATTGCCTATATTTAGTGCCTAATTGCTTCATTAATTAAAAGTAAATCATTACAGAATTAAAAAAACAAGTAACTTTATTTAAATCGTCGGGTGTGTATTATTACATACCGAAATACGAAAATCGCATTTGAAAAATTACAAACTTTGCAAAGTCAATACGTACCAATATACAAGGAACCACTACTGTCGCATGCTTTCGCGATCCACCTTTTTCCTCTCTCTGCACAAGTTGACCTCTAATGATGTGACCTTTGACCCCGCCATGACATGCAAGTATCTGGAGTGCACCTTCGACTTGAGTTTGGTGGCAATACGTGGATACTGGGTTTCCTACCTGAAATCATTTTTTACCGATATTCCTATCCCGCAATGCACCAACGATGTACGAGTAGATATGCATCACTCCATGCACGCTCGCGGTTTAGTGCGCCCCCTTTAAACTACGCGCACATTTTGTGGCGCAAAAATTACAAGGCAATCAAAGAGTACTTGTTACTGGTAAAATATATGTACAGCAAACGGTTTTCGCACAGTTATGACCCCGGGTTATGACAGAAAAATGACCGTATGACACAAAACACCATAGAATATATATGCGCTATTTATTTTATCTACTCGTACATCGTTGGTGCACTGTGGGGTAGGAATTTCGGTAAAAAATGATTTCCGGTAGCCATAGGAAACCCAGGATCCACGTATTGAAGTTAATGTGTCCATGCACGAGCAATTTGAAAAAGGTTAAGCGAAACTTTAACACACACACTCACACACTAACACACACACACGTACACACAGACGGACGTACAGAATGTGGATTAGTATGTGCCTATAGTAAAGGCAACAAACAAAAATGATAAAAATATGACATCCGTCGCTATGTCATATACCCGACGATATGCACTGGGATTATGCTTTTTTATAATTAAAAAAAATGAAACCTGCAGAGAATAAAAAGTGTCGACACCGAACAATGGCCATGGCGAGAACTATGATTTGGAACCATATTTGAAAGATTGGGAACAGAAGTAGTCAAATTTTAACCACCCCTAAATTGTCAACATTTTAACAACTTTCTGCTTCTGCAGATTATTGCAGGTGTACCATGATGCTGAATGTTATTATAAATGTTATGATAGCATCAAAAAACAATAATTTCAAATGCCACTTTAAAGAGATTACTTCTAGGGATTTAATGATGTGAAATTTCAAGCAGACACTCGATTGACCTGGGATATTTGGATTTGAAACCATTTGCATAGGACACCCACAAATAGCATACGCCGTCCCCGGACCCTCCCAATTTAGGGACCCTTGGATTTGTGTAATGTAATAAAATTCAGAGTCCCACTATTTCAAATGTTCTAGGACTCTTCCTTTTATTATCTGTAGTCCATAGGGCACTGCGTGGCATAAGCAATAGTCTCCATGATAGTGAGAATCAAAAATCAGCGTCTATAGTCCTAGGACTGTGGAACTCAAAACACAGTGTCCGAGATGCCGCTCGTGACACCGGCATACCCGCAAACTGTCACACTTGAGCGCGCCACTACAACCAATAGTTATTTAAATACGTATTTGGCACGAATGGTACCTATCACACATAAATAGATTATGACAATCAACTTTACGGAAAGACAAGAAAATTGACGCTATATTCTAGGAAAATAATAAGCTATGATAACATGAACACTGGCAGCATTGTGCAACTGGTTCTACTCGATTTTCCAATGGTAACGTCGTATTCAGTACCTAACTCCGCGTTGTCCATTCCTCAGCAACATGAACTTTGAAGACATAGTGAAGATATTGGGAGGATTTGGTGCCTATCAGAGACGCGTTTACTTCTTTGTCAGCCTGGTTTCTATCCACGTCGCATGGCATGCTATAGGGCCAGTATTTCTCACTGTATCAACTGATCACTGGTGCAGCGTACCTAATTTGCCATGGCTTAATTGTACGAAGCTGTCCGATCTACAATGTACTGAAAGGAAAAAGAAACTAACCATACCTTATGAGGTCACGAATTCTCAGTTAGTGTATGAACAGTGTTCGCGGTACAATGTTTCAGAGGCATTTCTTTACCAAACATCATCTGTTATTGCCAATGTTTCACTTGATGTTGCTAGAGTTGGATGTGGTGATACAGGCTGGGAGTACGATCACTCGCAGTATAAAAATACTGCTGTACAAGAGGTGAGTCATTATACCGCCATACAAGCGATTATCGGTTTATTGCCATTTGGTCTAATCCCATTTGGTCTACTAGCCATTTGGTCTAACTTCAATTGGTCTAAACCCATATTGTCTAATAGCAATTTGTCTAATGACCATTAAGTCTAACATCCAATTTATCTAACAACCAAAATGTCTAATAGCCATTTGGTCTAATGCCCATCTGGTCTAATGCCCATTTCGTCTACTACCATTTGGTCTAATAACCACAAACACCATTTGGCCTAATTCCCATTTGGTCTAATATCCATCTTGTCTAACATTCATTTTGTCTAATATCCATTTGGTCTAATGCCCAATTGGTCTAATATCCATCTGGTCTAATATCCATCTGGTCTAATATCCATCTGGTCTAATATCCATTTGGTCTAATATCCATTTGGTCTAATATCCATCTGGTCTAATATCCATTTGGTCTAATTTCCATTTTGTATAATATCCATTTTGTCTAATATCCATTTGGTCTAATATCCATTTGGTCTAATGTCCACCTGGTTCAATATCTATTTGGTCTAATACCCATTTGGATCAGATTGATATTAGACCAGATGGATATTAGACCAATTGGGCATTAGACCAAATGGATATTAGACAAAGTGAATATTAGACCAGATGGGTATTAGACCAATTGGCATTAGACCAAATCGGTTATAGACGATATGGATATTAGACGATATGAGATTTAGACCAGAAGAATATGAGACTACATTTCTATTAGCCTAACTGGTTATTAGACTAAATGGTATTAGACCAATTGGAGTTAGCCAAAATGACCATTAGACCAAGTGGGATTAGACCAAATGGCAGGTCATCCGATTATCTTTGCTTACTACACCGTTGCTTTTTCGTAGCTTTGCACATTCTTTGTTCGTATGTTTTCTTTGCATCACTCTATAAATTAGGCAAGTATACATAGAACAATGAGCTTGTGAAATATTAAAATATGTGATGTTTTCTCTATCGCTGTTTTCTCATACTTCATTGATGATTTTTCACATCGTGAGAAAATTCACCAGAGGCCGTTGCCTCATTTTAAAGAACATTGTAAGCCGGGTGTTGATTTATGTCAAGAAATCTGCAAGTCTCAGTACCTCAAACCACCAGGCTGTAATAAATTAAAATGGTCTGTTCTAAATGTAGAGTGCATCAATCTTTCATCGGCTTTCACAAGACATCTCGCATAAGATAATGTAGGAGCTTCCTAATAGATAGCTACCTGTTTAAATCTTGGTGTACATTTAAACACAATAATTTACTTGATTTCAAATTTACCCCTGTAGTAATTTTATCCCCTTATTTTACAAAGTTTCCCACATTTCCCAGAGGTTCGACCAAACAATTCTGATTCAGCACCCTTCAAACTATAGAAAAACATCTTCAAACCTTCTTTTTTTTTTTTTTTTTTTTCTTGATTAGTCGAAATAACCAGGATTATAGTTTTCTAAGTATTAGACACTTAGTCTAGTGGGTAGAAGGGGTGTTCGTGCACCCCTCTGAAATACACTTCTAATCAATGTCACTATATCAGAAAAAATGCGTAGAAAACGATTAGCTATGTTAAAAAAATCAAAAAGTGTCCCACGTATCATAGTTATGCAAATTTATGCAAATTATTATCGCCATTACAGAAAAATACAATTTTCGATATATCTCTATAAATTAGGCAAGTATACATAGAACAATGAGCTTGTGAAATATTAAAATATGTGATGTTTTCTCTATCGCTGTTTTCTCATACTTCATTTGATGATTTTTCACATCGTGAGAAAATTCACCAGAGGCCGTTGCCTCATTTTAAAGAACATTGTAAGCCGGGTGTTGATTTATGTCAAGAAATCTGCAAGTCTCAGTACCTCAAACCACCAGGCTGTAATAAATTAAAATGGTCTGTTCTAAATGTAGAGTGCATCAATCTTTCATCGGCTTTCACAAGACATCTCGCATAAGATAATGTAGGAGCTTCCTAATAGATAGCTACCTGTTTAAATCTTGGTGTACATTTAAACACAATAATTTACTTGATTTCAAATTTACCCCTGTAGTAATTTTATCCCCTTATTTTACAAAGTTTCCCACATTTCCCAGAGGTTCGACCAAACAATTCTGATTCAGCACCCTTCAAACTATAGAAAAACATCTTCAAACCTTCTTCACCAAACTTCTAGAATGGGATTCTCGTTTATAACCCTACTACAGGGTTCCCAAAAGATAAGTTCCCTACTAAAATTCAAGGACATTTTGTTCCATAACTTCACTTAGAACTAGATGATTGGAAAATTTTAAAAGGTTTTGAAGAGAGGAACCATTTGGCTCTGCCACAAAAGTAATTGCTTTTCAAAAACCACCTTGACATCAACACACACTCCCTTTTTCCAAAAATGATGCTGTCAGAAAAAGTGGCACTTTACCGTATTCAAAAGTCTAAAGTAAGAAATTAACAATTTACAACAGCGATTCATTTCCATATTCATTGCGATCTGAGGTAAATAAGCTTAAGCCATTGACGCATGGGCAAACAAATAAACAAACAAGACAAATATACAGGAAAATAAAAAAAACGCGATGTAAGCTTTACATTCATCAGTATCAAATAGTCATTTTTCTTTGCATATTGCTCTTTTTATGAACGAAAGAGGTAATGTTTGAAATGCCTGTTTTAAATGAAAATAAGCTTAATTGTTTTGTCATTCAGGATGAGACTCAATAGTCAATGTTTCCTTCATATGCATTGATGACATCATTGGTAGTGTTTACACATGTTGTTTACCAATTTGCTGATGTTCTGTTGATGAGTGTGGTTCCATGCTCGCTGGATAATTCCACCACGTTGAGCCAGTGTAGCGTTTTGCTTCACATTTCGACTGGTGTTGCTTACGCAAATCTCATCTCATTGTTTGTTTGTCTGCACATTTGTCTTGTTTGTTCAACTGTTTGCCTATGCGTTCATGTTTTAAGCTTATTTACTTCAGGCCACAATGAATATAAAGAAAGGAAATGAAATCGCTGTTGTAAATTGATAATATCTTGACTTTAGATCTTTGAATACGGTAAAGTGCCACTTTTTCTGACAACATTTTTTGAAAAAGGGAGTGTGTGTGTTGATGCCAAAGGTGTTTTTTGAAAAGCAACGACTTTTGTGGCAGAATTTTCTAAACATCCAGTTCTAAGTGAAGTTATGCAACAAAATGTCCTCGAATTTAGGGGGGAACTTATTTTTGTGGAACCCCTTATATCTTTTATGAATAATGCAGTAAAATTGTACGGCTGCACGTACGCATGAGTTGTTTCGTCGAGGTCACTCAAGGCCGCTTTATTCCGTACACGTGCAGTCTCTGAAAACTACTACACGGTCCTGAGCCAGGGGTTGGATGTTTCTCCATTCCTTTTGTTTTCCACATTTAAGTTATTTTTTACGTTTGCGTTGACCACCAATAGGCTCGACTTGTATGTAGAATCTTGAGTTGATTTTGCACAAAGAATTTTGCAAATGCCATCCATACACCGCTCACTCCCACAAGACTTAATTTTTGGTTTCCAATTGGATTCACGAGTGAGTTTGTATGCATCAATCTTCATCGGCTCACAAGAGCATCTTGCATAAGATAATGTAGGAGCTTCCTAATAGATAGCTAACGATGCAGGAAAATCTTGTGAGGGATAGCGCATCTAAGTGTAAAGAATCAAACGAAACTATTTTTTTTCGGCTAAAGGTGGATGAGTGGATACGTTTAACACGTACAAATATGTATAATGATGATTAAGACGATGTAAATTTAAATTTGATAAGAGTATCATTGAGCTAGAAAAAATAAGACAACTTATTTTGTTCTCCTATGAGATACAAGATACTGTAGAAGGACAAAGAATACCAGTAACTTTGACAAAAATTTAAACCAAAACTCTTACCCAAAGAATATAGAAGATAAAAAAATCACAATAATTGGATAGTTAAATGGGGGTCACCGACTTTCTTTTGGAGACTATAAACTAAAACAAAGAAAACAATTATTGTGTCGTTTTTTCAACCACTCATGTATATGGGAAAGATAACAAAATTGTCGTTTATCGGCGTCTACCCAAATAAAAAACTACTCGATAGATTTTTAAATGTATAAACCTCTGACTCGCAGCAGGGGTTCAGACCGAAAGGATCTCCAGATACCCAGCTCATTCAAACAGTTGACGACCTGGGAAGTGGGCGAAACCGTTCATATGGCCATTCCCGATTTCTCCAAGGCATTCGACAAGGGCCCACCAGAGAATGCTCAAGAAAATGAAACATCATGGCAAAATCCATCTAAGACACAGGGGTGTGCTCATCTACCGCAACCGTGAAACCAAACGTCAGCTTAAAGGTTAAATGGTCTGGAACACCCTGGAGCACTGTGATAACCCTGTCTACCTGGGAGTTACCTTGGACCGCACCTATCTTATAAACACCCCACATCGAGAAGACGAAGAGTAAAGTATGTTCACGCAACAACATCTTGAACAAACTCACTGGCACAAGATGGGGTGCTCGCCCGCATAACCTAAGATCGACGACACTTGCCCTGACTACTCATGTTGCCAGAGTAGTGCTTGCCCTTATGGAAAAAGATCAACCCATGCCAAGAAGCGATTCCAGCTTCAAATGCTCCTGCGGTTCACGGGATGCCTCCGTCCAACACCAACGGAAAACTTATACATCCTAGCAGGAATGTCCACCGGACATCCGTCGTAGCGTAGCGAGCATGCAAGTGCGTAGCTGCCAAGTATCTAATGTGAAGCACCCTATGTCGGGACAGATACCTGCTGCCAAACCGCCTTAAATAAGGAGGGAGTTTCTTAAGCAAAGCCAACCTCTTGAAATAGTCTCTAAGGAGCTTAAGAGAGTCGCCTTGTGGAAAGAAAGACTTGCTATATCAACCAAGTAAACATATATTGTATTGAACATGGTGAGCATCTCCCACCGGGAGCTGACTCCTCATGGGCTGAATGGCGAAGTGTCAACAGCTGCAGGAACCAGAACCGGCCGATTTAAGGTTCCTTGCAGAAGTGGGGCTAACCTGGAAGCAGATAAGGACACTACCGTGGTTGTGGAAACCGCACCCAGACAATGGAACATCTCTTGGTCAGCCCATTGCTGAGCAACAATGCACAAACAAGGACCTTGTGGACTTCAGTGAAGCAAGCAAGATGTGGTACATCTCTATGGATGGATCATATTTGAGAACCCAGTGTTTGCGAAACGATAGGGAAGAAGAAGAACAGGCCAAATTGGTGCCTTATCGAGTTAATTGGAGATAAAGGGGAATTTTTTTCCTTATTGGATCCTTACCAAGCGAGTCGTTTGTAAAGGAGCGCTCTGAACCACCAACTGCGTTCTCTGGCGTTCCACAGGGGAATGTTGGGCCCACTGTTATTCTTTTATACCGCAATGATTTAGATTCCGTAAGACCGGTTTATTCGCAGATGACTGCGTCGTTTTCTCATCGGGTACAACAGATTCCCATCTTAGACAACTTCTGGAGGACCTGCACAATCTCCAAGATTGTCAAGATAAATGGTTAATTTAATTAAATGCCTCCAAATATTACGTCACTGAAAAGACCATTGAATACCCCCACTACTACTTTTCACTTTTGTGGTCATGCCTTAGAGGAAAGTACTCTCTATCCATATCTTGCATAATTTGGTGTGGAGCTAGAGGTTAACTCAGATGGGATGCTCTTGAATTCAATGTCGTGCGCGCAGCAGTGTTAATCCCAAACCAACAAAATGATATGATGGTGTATTATCCCTGTCGACTAAACCAAAAGAAGACGAAATCTTTCTTTTAACACATGCTTGGTCATGAGCGAGTCATGACTGTCGTAACTTTGATTATTGAGTTAACCCATTTGTTAGTCATCATACAAGCACATGTTCCCGAATTGAGAAGTTTCGAAGAATGCGCAAATATTGTCATGGTTGCCATGGTAAGCTTGTAGGGTCTCTGATTGGCTGAACACTTAAACAACAATAACTAAAAAAATGCAATGGTACCAACACGAAGGGCCTAGAAAAGCCCGATTGGATATGGCACTAGGAAGGGCCCATCAGGAACATGTAGCTACCATAATTTAAAGTTTGAAGATCTAGGTATGTGCTTAAAGGTGCTTGTTCCGATCTCTTTGGGACCCCTGATTTCGGACGTAGTATAAACTTTGATATCAGATGAAAGGCCGTATTTTCCTTATTGTTGTCCTGAAATTTCAGCTTTCAAATCCATTTCTTTCTCAAGATACAGATAAAAAACCCGTTTTAATGGTTAACCATCACAGTAGTGAAAAGGGCGTTTGCATAATCGCGTTTAAGCATACAAAACCGGGTTTGTTTCCCACGGTACTTGATAGACAGTGTGTACAAGTGCAAGTGTCAGGCGATCATATCAAGAAGAGAAACACGATAGACAAAAATGGGAACAAGCCCTTTAATATCTGAGCCGAATTTAATGCTCATACGATCTTTGTTTTTGAGTACCGTGAAATTGTTTTAAATTTTAGCCAATCAGAGACCCTGTGGCTAGCATGGCACGACCAACATATTTTTAAACATTTTCGAAACTTCTCAATAACGGCTTTAATATCGGAGTATGACACGAACAATGTCATCATTCGGGAACAATGAGTACATATCTAAAGTTCAGGTCTGAAAAACACCCAGTCCCCCAGGACCATTGTAAATGTCAGTGCGTGATCTCGTCTTAAAATGGACCCAGTCTTAACAGCGTGATTTGATATTGATATCACTATTGTGTAATTACCTACGCTCATCCAATATATATCCCGTAAATCCCATAAATGCCATTTTCAACTTTCAAAAATAGTTCCGGGAGCGACCCCGTGACTTGTGTTTACAGGGAAAGTGCCCCTAGATTTAACAACACAAATACCGCGACCCCTTTTTTACGGTGATCGTCAGGGTGTTAGTTATTTTCTATAGAGACGTATATACACCAGTTGTGTTATAGACCATTGATAGAATCAATCCCGGGGGTATCAAGTACAAAATTGAGAATACGTATGCCCTACAGAAAATCGAAAATACATTGGTATCGTGTCTAACAAAATGAGAACTACTTTTATAGACCACAGTGCTCGTTAAGCAAACAAAAAATAAAATAAGCGACCCATTTTGCAATTTTTACACAAAGAAGATCGATCTTATTCTGGTTGAAATGATCATCGTCACTGTAAGATGGAAAATGCGACCAAATATCGGTGTGTTGTATTAGCCAGGGAGTGTGGTTAGTTAGTTGAACACTCCCCCGACAAGTACCCGCTAAGCAAGGTCAATGCCACACTTGAGTACTAGGCATGATGCCAAAGTCGAAAAAGATTGCTCGGATAAGGACAAGGTGGCGCACCCTGAGGGGAAGTACATAATTTTCCGAAAGAAACGTTGTAAAATTACAGAAACGGTTCTACGGGTGTTCTCACTTCTAGTATGTGCACATTCTCGAGAAAATGCATTTAATGGGTCTCGCAACCAAAAAAAAAAAAAATTTATGAACTGAATATCGTGACTACGGGTGCTATCCAATGATTCTTTGACTCCAGCAAATAAGGGGGCTATTGATAAGTATCCGCTCGGTATGTAGACAAGACCAAACACTCACAGATTCTTTTTCATTTCTGGAACTGCAGAGTCAGGGTTGTTATACCCATGCAAACTGAAAAGATTGCAGGAGTTATACCATCCCCTGATTTAGATTAGATATTTTCATGACGTGGAACGCAACTTACCCGTCCTCGTTCAGGAAAATAAATTAGAGTTTTACGGTGGGGGTCAATTTCTTTGACCCTATATTCATCCTTATTCGAAAGGGAAAGAAGGTGAAAAAAAAAGCTAATGAGAAAAAAAAAAGTTTGCAAATGTGGACATAAACATCTTGGTGCAGAACCAAACCGACTTGCCCGCGTAAGACCCCCATTTCTATGCAATTTATGATTTCATAGCAGAAATGAAAATCATTCACGACGTATGAACATGACCATCATCGGAAAATGTGAACCGGGCGAACAAACTTTAATTGAAAGACAAGAGGTCCAAGTATTAATATGATTAAGGTTAGGGGGTTGGTTCTGCACAAGCTGTAGGTCATAGCTTGCCAATCAACTTTTCATGATTTTTACTCATCTTCGTGCGTTTCTTTATGAAAATAAATGATTGAAATATATCGATTCAAAGTTACTTAATCTCCCAGCAGACGTTTTAGTTTTATTTCTTCGGAGGAGGCGTAGCTCGAATCGAAACCCGGGCGGTCAAAACAATCAAAATGCTTTAAGCCATGAAAATAACAATGGTTTTCGCAGTCCCAAAGAATTTCTGAAGTCCGGGTCCTATTATTTTCCTATTCATAACGGGAGGATTTAATTATTAATAGCCACCAGTATTTGCGTTGCTGGAGTCAAGGAACGTGGTGTACATCGATCGTCAGGTTCCACTGATAGTCCGGGGAAAAAAGGAGATGACATTTAATATTTCACCAATGCGCACAACTAGAAGTGAGAACCCGCGTAGAACATGATTTTGACAATTTGGAAAATTTGTTTTAGCAAAATTATGTACTTGTAAAGGGAGGTGCGTCCAACCTTAGTACAGGATATGAGGACATGACCGCTAGCCTATACGTCACTACTATAATAGGTATAAGTATACAAATTATAATCTGACTAAAGTGTGATGGTGAATATCTCACGAGTGAAAGATGTACTGTTCCAATCCACGAGCCGGTGTAGAAGTAACCATGTCCGGCGTACTAATAGTCCGGGAACAATGGGGGACAATAGGACAATCGATTCAGAGCTATTCAGTTGACTCTTTACGCAACATTAGTTCCAAGCGGTATTCCGTTTCGTCTATGGAGCCCCAGGACTATAGAGGCTCCTACCGGACTATATTGCTTTCACACCGGTTAGGTTAGTGGAAGGGAGTATACTCTTTAACTGAGTGATGAATTTCTACAGTCCACCAATTTAAAGGGGGCATTCGTGACCACAGCCTCGTCCCCCCGAGCTTACCTAAAAGATGGAGATTGTATATATTCAACCGTAGCCTAGTTAATCACGTGCCTCCAATTTAGTGCAAATTTTTTATTTTTTTTATTTTTTTTATATTTTTCAATTTTGGTATTTTCTGTCCGTAAACTGACCAGAGTGAAGAAATTAAGCACGAAGTAACGCGCGCTAGGACCGTGGGAATCGAGCATTTTCACAACACAAAACCGCAAGATCGGGAATCAGCTCAAAATTTGGAATAAGCTTTCTCAAGGATATATAGGATCAAGGAATAAACCAGAGAGTGCTATGAAATCACGAATGCACATGTAAGGCAGATATTTGTTTTATATCACTCAAACATGAAATTCTTATCTTAAAAATCACGTTAGTGGCATATTCATGTCCATTTTGAGTTTTTCCGTTACAATCGAAACTGTGTGGTTAGGTTCACCCTTATAAACAAATCGGCGAGCCCGAGGCTTAGCGCATGCGTATTTTGGCGCACGTGCAGTGATAGTATACAAATACAAATGGTTGGAGGGGTAAATAGTGAAATAGATTTTTCCCGAGTGGGGGTACTGCAGCGGCGCGGTACAGGGAAGGGGGCGGAGGGGGCGCGCGCCTCCGGGTAATTATGCAAATTCTTGGCCATAATCAGCCCATGTGAGCTATTGTGACCAGTGACAAATTTCAGCCCCCCCGGTAAATTGACATTTTTCAAATCATGGATCCGCCAATTGATGGCTACCAGGTCCTACCACCCCGTAAACCCGAAGGTGAGGGAGTGGGTAGGCCCGTAGCCAGAACCGAGGGAAAATAGTTGCCACGATTTCCCCGACATAGCATGTAGATTTGTTTTATGTACACCCTTGCATAAATATTATGAGATATTGGGCATAAGGAAAATCGTAACTCATGATACTAGGGGCCTACAGCTTTCCTGATTGTGCATTTCTCGGTACGGTGCCCAAATTCTACATGTAATCCAAGGTTCATAGATTAGGCTAGAGTGCTTAAACTCTTTATTTTTGACGATGTCAATATTTATGATATTTTCAAAGTGCCTTTGGAGACCATCGTGTTGACAGTGTAAGTTTTTCTTGCATAGAAAGAATCGCCATCCAGTAACGAACTCGGCCGTCACGTAAATCACACCAACAACTCGTCCAAGTTGGCACAACTTTTAGCGCTTCAGCTTCCGCGACAGAACTTTCTTTTTCGTACAGTTAGTGTGAAAAGATGTTCAATGATTTCCGAGACGACGACAAATCGCGTGGTTTTGTGCATCTTTTACTGTACTAACGCAGCAATTTCGTCGTTTGTCAAAGACGCTGACCGACTTCTGGCGGCGGCCATTTTGTGTTGTTGTGAACAACGGAGTAAGTTCCTTCTTTGTTGGAGAACCGTAATAACTATAATGTGTGACTTAACGCTAAATAGATATAACTTTGCCTCTGGGCCCGAAGGAGATAGGGGAAAGTAGTAAAAAAATACCGCATGGGAAATAGCCCAAATTCACGATCGCTCAATTCATCCATCCCTATTTATGCTATTATTCATGAAAAGTCATGGTTAGTGTTAATAACAAAAATATCACACGGAGAGGGTTGATGGCAATCTAATAAATCCATGATACTCCTAGAATTTTATGCATGAGTGATACAATTACAATGTATAGTTTGACACGAATGGTACCTAACACTCCTGAATGGGCTTATTACAATCAACTTTCTTCTTGTCACGGAAAAGACACGAACAATCAACGCTAGATTCTCTTGGACTTCAGATTCTTTAAGAGCTAGAAAAATCAGATAAGTCGTATATTAGTAGCCTTATCAAAAAGTCATGGTTTTGCTCTAAAATAATAGTACCAAGGTATCATTATCTCGGTAATTTTGATTCTGAATGAGACATATAAACATGCCAAAATGGTGTTTCCGTCGCTCTATGCACGTATTTTAAAAAGCTACATTTATCCTCAATCGGTCAATAGTCCAATGTTGTATCATACCAGCTGCAGTGGGTTTTTATTTCTAAAATGTCAATGATAATTATATGAATTAATCATTTCTTCCGCTCGCATTCGTGGTAAAGCTACAAGAAGCCAATATATGGATTCCGCAATCATGGTCTCTTACGGTATCAATTTGTGAACTGATTTATTTGAAAAAATAACTGCAATGATAATACTTTTTGCATCGTTTCAAAGGCCAAGCATTTATGTCTACATTGTTAGAGCCATAACACAAATGCTTGTTGCAATTGGCCTCAAAAAATTCATTCCCAAAATTAAGCGTCCGTTAAGAATGTATATTGCGTTATAGGCAAGTCTAAATTAAGCAAGAGTAGACTACTAAAAGATATAATTGGCTATAGGCACACATTACCCTGACCTTGATTTAGTCGAAATATACCAGGATTATAGTTTCTAAGTACGAATCTCTTAGTCCTAGTGGGTAGACGGGGTGTTCGTCACTCCCTCGACTACCTTCTACCAATGTCCCTAACAATGTACGAGTCATCTTTGGATCGCGAGACAACACGCTAGTGTACTGAGTTACACTATACACTAATCATATAAAGTGTCACACCGCATACGTTTCCTCGCTATGTGTATTGCCCACTATGTACTGGCAAAGACTGATTATTCTCGTTCACCCCACCCTGCTCAGAGCGCAAGCCTAAGTATCCGTTTCTCTGCATCCTCCGTAGGTACATTTGTTGCTGCCCCCGCCCCCCATAGTTGTAGCTCATACATACTGTCTATCCCCACTATCGCCGCTGCTGATCGCACGAGCCACCTACAGTCTGAATAGAGGGTGCTCCTCTAAAGCCTGTCGACCGACTGCGCGTATAAAACGCGTGTTTTATTAATACTCACCACGACGCATCTTCGTAATGACCATGATCCATGAACTATGGCACATATTAAGTCGTTCCCTTTGTCCTGCGCCCTAGAGCCACAGCCACAACATATCCATCTTGCGCGCGCTACTAGTATTGGCCCTTACATCTCCATACAATTCATCCTTCGCACCAATCCCACCCTCCTAAGACCGACGAGAACTATGTGTTTGATGTCGAGTGACAATTTAAAACTTCTGCTTGGTTACTATCATTATGTTTACATTTGTCGTCTCACACTAACAGTTCATATGCTACACTACCTAACGAATACGCAAATGTAGTGCCTTCATCTGTCCGATCAGTCTCCATTTTGCGTTTTCTTCCGTATGTAACGACACTTTGGTTGGCCAAGCTCCCCAAACTGATTATGACTGTGCAACATCTTAACTAATACTCTACGTGATTTGTGGACCCACCCGTTGTGTGGAGTTTTAAAACAATCAGATCAGATAATATATTACTTTTTTCATTTCTTTTAAATTCAAGGTACGCAATGATTACAGACTAAATGCAAGACTAGCACTGTGTTGTAATCAAGCCAAAAAGAAAACGTCCGGAAAATGTGAAAAGGATTCTTCGGTCTTCGACGCATCCGTCATGTGCTATCCATATTGTAGCATAAAATCAAGGAGGCAAATAGAACGCCTATGTTCGTATGCCAGCCGCCAACCAGAAAGCATTTGTTACAGTCTTGTAGGACATTGGATTTCACATCTTCAAACAGAGTGAGATCTTGCTGTTATCTTTGTTACTCTTGCTTTTGTGTGTGTGTATGTACTCTTGTAAGGTTGTGTGTGTGTGTGTGTGTGTGTGTGTGTGTGTGTGTGATATGAAAACGAAAACTATCGCTCTGAGAACCTGCTGAAACGCCTACAGAAGGACCCAATGAACGACCTATCTCCTTTACAAAGGTAGATCACAACAAAAAGTATGCAGTTGCATTTTGGGAATAACTGTTTCTGAAGCTATTGCACAAGCTTACACTCCTGGAAACATGTGTCAGGGTGTTGCTCTCTTTCGTCGCGATATTTTGCAGGCTTTCAATTAGTCCATAGACCCTCGGCTAATGGCGACCCTAATTTGCATATCATGTCAACATGTGGACATCTGGTAATTTTCAAAATGGTTCCATCTTGATCTTTAACCCTCAAAACATAGGTCCAGTCACCTTATTTATTTATCAACAGTATTGGTTGAGATATATCGAAATTGTATTTTTAGCTAATGGCGACCCTAATTTGCATATTACGTCATCATGGGGGCATCTGGTAATTTTCAAAATGGTTCCATCTTGATCTTTAACCCTTAAAACATAGGTCCAGTCACCTTATTTATTTATCAACAGTATTGGTTGAGATATATCGAAAATTGTATTTTTAGTTAATGGCGACCCTAATTTGCATATTACGTCATCATGGGGGCATCTGGTAATTTTCAAAATGGTTCCATCTTGATCTTTAACCCTTAAAACATAGGTCCAGTTACATCATTTGTTCATTTATCAACAGTATTGACTGAGATATATCGAAAATTGTAATTTTCTCTAATGGCGATACTAATTTGCATAAATTTGCATAAAATGATACGTGGGACACTTTTGATTTTTTTAACATAGCTAATCGTTTTCTACGCATTCTTTCTGATATAGTGACATTGATTAGAAGTTTATTTCAGGGGGGTGCACGAACACCCCTTCTACCCACTAGACTAACTGAAATAAATCAAAATTTACATTTGTTGTGTGCTATAGCTTTGGTTGAATAAGGTAAGTTACAAACAATAGAATTAAAGTATCGGGTATTCATCCGGATGGCGTCTCCCTGCAAAGCACTGCGCCGCGACGCTCATCAAGTTAATGGCCGAAGAGCAAGCCAATATTCCTGGTATGGCAAATCCAAATCTGCCAATTATCGATCAGTTTCTGTATTCTTTGTAAAACCTTGGAACATCATCCATTCTCCTATTATAAAACACCTGGAGAAACATAACACCCTCTATGACTCGCATCATGGCATCAGAGCGAAGGAATCTACAGATACCCAGCTCATCCAAACAGCATACAGCATGGAATTGGGCGAAACAATTCATATGGCAATCCTCGATTTCTCCAAGGCCTTCGACAAAGTGCCTCACCAGGAAATGCTCAAGAAACTGAAACATCATGGCATAAACTGGTAGCCTTATCGAGTTGATTGGAGATTTCCTTATTATACGTACCCAACGAGTCGTTTGTAATGGAGAAGCTTCTTAACCAGCAACTGTGTTTTTTGGCGTTCCACAAGGGACAGATCTGGGCCCACTATTATTCTTATTATATCAGTGATTTACTAGATACATTATCCTGTAAGACCAGACTATTCGCAGATGAACACTTAAACGACGATAACTAAAAAACGCAAAAAATAAATAAATAAATAAATAAATAAATAAATAAACTGGTACCAAACACGCAGGGCACTATGAAACCGATTGTTAATGTGGTCCCCATGGCAACCAGGTGTATTTTTGAGTTACCGTTGTTTGAAGTTTTAGCGAATCAGAGGCCCTACGTGGTTACCAAGGCAACCAGGACAATATTTTACACATTTTGTAATCTTTTTAATAAGGGCTTTAATATGGTATATGACACAAACATGTCATCATTCCGGTATATGAAGTAAATTAATCTCAAACCTCAGGTCTGAACCCCCTAGGACCATCGTAAGTACATAATGGTGCATGCGTGAACTCGTCCTAAAATTGATCCAGTTGCGTCGCCCCCTCCCACCTGCTCATAAGAATTTCGAAACGACCGAAAAATGGGTCTATTTTACAAATTGAGTCGGCAAACGAACAGTGACTGGCGCCCCCCTATTGAGAACTCCTGGATCCGCCCCTGTAACTCAGTATTTAACAGTCTTTTAAATGCTATATTAATTCACTATGTGTTCTACCTTACGCTAGTCCACATATTGCGCCTATTTTGTCGACCGTAGATAGAAGCAATTCCCAGGGATACTCAATGCAATATTGGGTAGAGGTGTGCCTCTAATGGGTAAAAAAACTTGATCCATCTATTGAGTAAAATACAAGTATAAGCCCCATTCATGCATATCGTTGGCTCGGAAGTTTTAAGCAATTGGTATTATAATTGTCTACAGAAAAATCGAAAAAATAAAATCGCTCCATTGGTATAGTTGTCTTAACAAACATTGACCTATTTCTATGGTTACCTAGCGCTCGTAGAGCAAAAATGGAAATAATCGACCCATTTGTAAAAGAGGATCTATCCTTAGAGAACCACGGTGAAAATGGCCATCGTCAATGTAAAATCTGGAAAATGCGACCAATATCGGTGGCACATGTGTACGTACTTTTGTTACTGGGTACTCCTCGCCATACCCGAGAAACAAGGCTAATGTCACTCCTGAATGGATTATGACAATCAATAAAGACGAAAGACAAGCCAAATCAACGCTATATTCTCTTGATTTCAATTTTATAAAAGATGGAAAATTAAAAAGCCTCTAGCAGCAAAGTTTTTATTTAGTGATAACTGGACTTGTTTAACATGTCTATACACCTTTTAACCCCGTTTGAAACACAATATTTCTCCCTGTTAATTTACCAGAATTCCCTATCTCAAAATGCTCAAGGATGCAAAAGTTGCATCATCGAGATTTGGAATCAGCAGGTCTATGTTGCCTAGAAACCATTAAAACATTTTGTGCAGACTCTTTTGCAATGTCATATGGGACTACCGCCGGACTATAGGGCTCCATTGTAGGCCCGCAAGGTTTCATAATGTATACTCATCCAATTGGCGGCATTATTGGGGATCATGATGTTAACTTTCATTCGTATGTTGATGATACTAGCTTTTCTGTGAGTTTAATCCAAAGATTCCAGGTGATTGTGAGCATGCTCTTCAAAGCTTTCAAGCTCTTTATCTGACATAAACACTTGGATGTCAAATATCATGCGGAAGATGAATCAAGAAAAGACAGAATTTATTGTCTTTGCCGCGCCTTGTGTTTTGAAAAATCTGCCTCCAATACGGTTAGATCTGGATGACACCACTGTTCCTGCATCTGAGTGTGTAAAGAACCTTGGGATTATGTTTGATTCCACCAAGAGTTTGTCCAATCCGATTAAACATGGTAGTCAGAGAGAACGTTCATGTGACCGTACAGTTCAGTATATACACAATATTTTTTGCTGAAAATTATAGATTGGGCACCTGGGCATCCTTGGGCGTTTTGAGAAATCCAAGATGGCGTCGCCATAAATGATAACTATCTATTCGACCCTATATTATCAAACTATATGGAGTTAATAAATATACTATAGGACCCAATGAACAAGTGCATGGCACTTGTAACATTGAGTCATACTTCAAATTCAAAATGGAAGCCAAATCTAATAATTTTAAAATATGCCCTCTAACAGCAAATACTTGCGATAAAAATAAACATGACGTCTTAGATTATGTCTTACACCAAATAAATGTATTTCTGATACTGTTTTTAAAGTTGCAACATGACGTCAATCAATATATGGCAGACAAAATCGTGAATACTCTTAAAAAAATACGGACTATGTTAAAGCTTCTGTAAAAGGGTTTTTTTTTTTTTTTAAATTACCATATTCGTAATGTATGGGGGTATTCGTAGGTCTATCACTTTGGATGCTTGCAGGCCATTGCTGTTTACGATATAGGTTGTCCGAATTCGAATTGGACTATGCCAAACTCATTTTACTATGCGCCAATGATCTCCAAGGCTTCAAACCTCAATGACACTTGCAACATAAAGCTGCGCGCTTGGTGTTCGCTGCGGTGGCAGAGTTCGTCACAACTTTTATTCATTCTTCATTGGTGCCTGCTAAGGAAAAAGTCTCAGATTACAAAATCCTTCTTTATTTGTCTAAGTCTCTTCACGCCACGCTCCAAAATAACTACTGATGGTAATTTGTATAATGACCCTGTGTGGATAGTAATTCTGATGTACAAGACAAGGCTGCGGTCTCTTCGATTACACTCGTATCAAGCGTATATTTGGCGACATATTCATTTAACGTAATTGGTTCGAGGCTGTGGAACAAGATTCATGTTTTATAATTAGAGAGGCACCTTCCACCAGTGTCTTTACACGGCTCTTGAAAACAATTCCTGAAGGTTTAAAAATGTTTATCATTTGGATATTGCTAGTTCCTTATTATGCTGTATGTCAGTTGTATATTGATTGGTATTTTATAGTATTTGTTTCTTAACTTGTAAATCGCTGTGTTCTCTGTAAGCGCCATTTAAATGCATTTATTATTTGACCTCGTGTTCAAGAACGGTACCAAAAGAACTTCCACAGCAGCCAACAACATACGATGTGAAGGATTACACCAATATCAGGTCACGCACTGTGCCATTCTGGATTGGCGATCTGGATCAAATACTCTGAAAAAGCTTGATTAGAGCATCGTCAGAACGCTATGAGTGGGTGGACGCTAGTCGAGCTGGAGGTATACGGAGCCCAGATTTCCAATTTAAAAATGCTTCATTGGTTTCATGCGCAGGTCTGTGGGAGTGTGTTCATTTCACGTGCGTTTAAAAAAATACGACTATGTTAAAGCTTTCTGTAAAAGTGTAATTTACCATATTCGTAATGTATGGGTATTCGTAGGTCTATCACTTTTGATGCTTGCAGCCATGCTGTACGATATTAGGTCTTGTCCCGCATTGACTATGGCAACTCATTACTATGGCGCCAATGATCTCAAAAGGCTTCAACACTTGCAACATAAAGCTGCGCGCTTGGTGTTCGCATGCGGTCGTGGGCAGAGTTCGTCACAACTTTTAATCACTCTTCATTGGTTGCCTGCTAAGGAAAGTATCAGATACAAAATCCTTCTTTATTTGTATAAGTCTCTTCACGGACACGCTCCAACATACCTTACTGATGGTCTAAATTTGTATAATGAACATGTGTTGGATAGTAATTCTGATGGTACAAGACAAAGGCGGCGGTCTTCTTCTGATGTTACACTCGTACCAAGCGTATATTTGGCGACATATCATTTAACGTAATTGGTTCGAGGCTGTGGAACAAGCTTCCTGTTAATTATTATTAGAGAGGCACCTTCCACCAGTGTCTTTACACGGCTCTTGAAAACATATTTCCTGAGGTTTAAAATTGTGTTATCTTTGGATTTGTTAGTTTCCCTTATTATGCTGTATGTCATGTTGTATATTGATTGGTATTTTAAGTATTTGTTTTAACTTGTAAATCGCTGTGTTCTCTGTAGAGCGCCATTTAAATGCATTTATTATTATTTTTACCTCGTGTTCAAGAACTGTAACGAAAAATTCCACAGAGCCAACAACATACCGCTGTGCATGGATTACACCAATATCAGGTCACGCACTGCTGCCATTTGAAAATACAGACATTTACTTCGCATTTCCCAAGAAAAATCGAAGACCGTGTAGGAATTTTTTTTGGTCTAAAATGGTTCCTTTTATACCACCTGAAACCGTTCAACAGAAAAAATTCTACCCGGTCACATATTTTTGTTTTAAACCTTATAATTAAACCCGAATATCAAATTTCCACAGACGCCTACTAAAGTCTGTTGAAGAGACTCTTATTTGAACAATGACACTTACAACAATAGCTCAGCGGGATGTTGTCGGCTGCTGTGGAAAAATTCAATGTTATAACATGAACATTGGCGCACTGAAAACATTCTGCAGCCGTTTCTAATCTGCGAGAGTATCCAATTGTAACGACGTGTAGGCCTACAAGTGCACTGGGCGTGTCCCATTCCTCAGCAACATGAACTTTGAAGACATAGTGAAGATATTGGGAGGATTTGGTGCCTATCAGAGACGCGTTTACTTCTTTGTCAGCCTGGTTTCTATCCCTAATGCATGGCATGCTATAGGGTCAGTATTTCTCACTGCATCAACTGATCACTGGTGCAGTGCACCTAATATGCCATGGCTTAATTGTACAGAGCTTTCCGATATACAATGTACTGAAAGGAAAAAGAATCTAACCATACCTTATGAGTTCACGGATTCTCAGTTAGTGTATGAACAGTGTTCGCGTTACAATGTTTCAGAGGCATTTCTTTACCAAACATCATCTCTTATTGCCAATGTTTCACTTGATGCTGCTAGAGTTGGATGTGGTGATGCAGGCTGGGAGTACGATCACTCACAGTATGCAAGTACTGCTGTTCAAGAGGTAATATAAGCGATTACGTCGCTATGCAAGCGATTATTTTTGCGCACAACAGTTTCCTTTGTAGTAGTTTTGCACATTCTCTCGTTTGTTTTTTTTTTTTTTGCATGTACATCACTCTATAACTTAGGAAAGTGTGATACATAAAATAATGAGCTTATGAAATGGAATATTAAAATACGTGATTTTTCTGTATTTTTATCGCAGTTTTCTCATAATTATAAAGATTTGATGATTTTTTCCCTGCAGAACCTGAATGGCCCTGTCATTTATTGCATCATAAAAAAATGAAATATCACACTTTTACAAAGGTCAATAATATATGCCAAAAATGCATAGTATAACGAATATGAGAGAAAAAAAGAACAATACATTTGAAGATTGATGTTTTTCCATATGTTGTTCCAACTCATAATATTGTTCTTAAGAGCAATATACTTCTCAGTGTTCATACACACTTTAAAGATATAAATAAAAGTGATGATATTGCAGTCCAGCAGATTATATGGGTTCCCCCTTAAAACTAAATTCTAACATGATTTTTAGCATTAGTATGGCATCCTCTTCAAGAATTCTGATGTTACCAAAATCAAATAGTGTCCGTTTGGTGGCCATCTTGGATTAAGAGGAATTATTCGTGTAATGATAAGGCACTCAAGTGTAACCTTGTCTATTTATTAAATACAATATTACAATATGAACATTGGCGCACAGAAAACACTCTGCAGCTGTTTGTAATCTGCGAGAGTATCCAGTTGTAACGACGTATAGGCCTATGGACTGGGCGTGTCCTATTCCTCAGCAACATGAACTTTGAAGACATAGACAAGATATTGGGAGGATTTGGTGCGTATCAGAGACGCGTTTACTTCCTTGTCAGCCTGTATTGTGTTGCTAATGCATGGCAGGTTATAGGGTCAGTATTTCTAACTGCATCAACCGATCACTGGTGCAGTGTACCCAATATGTCATGGCTTAATTGTACTGCGCTTTCCGATATACAATGTATGGAAAGGAAAAAGAATCTAACCATACCTTATAAGGTCACCGACTCTCAGTTAGTGTATGAACAGTGTTCGCGCTACAATGTTTCAGAGGCATTTCTTTACCAAACATCATCTGTTATTGCCAATGTTTCACTTGATGTTGCTAGAGTTGGATGTGGTGATACAGGCTGGGAGTACGAACACTCATTGTATGAAAATACTGCTGTTCAAGAGGTAAGCCATTACATCGCCATGCAAGCGTGGGAGAGCGTGGTCTAGCGTGGTCTAGCGGTTGGGGTGCTTGCCTGTGGCGCAAATTTACCAAAAAATCCCGGGTTCGAATCCCGGTGGGGTCACTTTGCTGGGATTTATTCGGGTGCTCAATTCTGGATTTAATCTGTATACGAGCTATTGATTAAATATAGAATGCCGCTCTCCTCCATGGTTCACAATTGGGCAAATGAATCATGAAGGCATCCCGTCCTTCGGAGGGGACGTTAAGCCGTCGGTCCCGTGTACAGAGAGTCACAACTGTACATGTACATCGCTGTCAGTGTCGAATAAGAGTGGGGTGTAAATCCCTGACTGTTCCCAATCCGCCCCAGTCTAAAAAAGTGGGCCATGTTAGGAGCGTCCGTATCATGGATACACGCGGCCCCGGATCAACTTACTCAGCCGAATAAATCCTGACACCGCCACAAGCCATTACCAATGACATGTGGACACGCGAAGAAGAAGCCATGCAAGCGATTATTTTTACGCACTACACAATTTCTTTTGTCGTAGTTTTGCACATTATTTGTTCGTTTGCACATAACAATATAATTCACATACAATTTTTTTATCGTAGTTTTCTCATATACAGATTTAATTTGATGATTATTCAATTTTTTTTATTGCAGAGCCAGATGGCACAACCATTTATTGCATTATAAGATAATAAATACCACACATTTACAAAGTCAATAATATATGACAAAAGTGCATATACATTCAAAAATTGATGTTATTGCATCTCGTAATACACTGTTGCTCATTATGTTGGAATAAAATATTTTTACCACTTTTTATGGAATGATTCTTACAGTGTGAGTTATTTATGATATTTGGGGTGTATATCGCCACACTACTTGATTCATCAGTCTCTTCCGAACATATCACCATGAACTTAGTCCATAAATAACCCTTTACGAACTGTATCCTTAGCCTGAAAGGAAAGGGGTATTTGAGCATCAGATTTAAGGATTTTGTTAATTTTTTTTTCACATCAGTCAGTTTTACAGATAACATTTTTGGGTGATTTCATTCATCGAAATGTTCAATAGTACTGTTTTAAATGTCAGTCAGTCACTAATATCGAGTATGGCCACCTCTGGCATGAATCACTGCGTCAAAACGTCGCGGCATACTGTTCACAGGGTTGATCAATGGGCAGAGCGTCCCACTCATCGGTCAGAGCATGAGCTAACTCCTGTAGAGTTTGAGGAAGATTGTCCCTGTCATTGATGGCTCGGCCTAAGGCATCCCAGGCATGCTCAATAGGGTCCATATCAGGGGAGCAAGCAGGCCATGGATCTGCTCCACCCCCTTTTGTCTCAAGAAATTGTCTCACTACAGCGGCCCCGTGCGATGTGGCGTTGTCGTCTTGCAGCCGAAAATTGTTTGCAAAACCCTTCTTGCATGTTGCAGGCAGTGGTTTTCCAGAATGTCCAGGTACACGGCGGCGTTCATGTTTCCATCTGGCACCACCAGTGACGTTTTTCATCCATGAATTGCGGCCCATATCATCACTGAGGCCGCCACCACCTTGAGTTGATTCCTGAATACAGTCATCTCAGAGGTTCTCACCACGTAATCGACGAACCCTTTGCTTCCATCCTGACGGTCAAGGATGTAGCGGCTCTCGTCCATAAAGGCAACATGTCGCCATGTCCGAGATGTAATCTTCTGTGCTGCCTAGTCCAGCGGAGTTGAGCAACTCTGTGGTGAACGCTTAGGGGTAGAATTTGGTCATTCGTCTTGCTCGGTAACCATGTTGAAGCAATCTCCGATCTCCACAAACGACGAAGACGGCTCGTTGGCATTTTCCGGGCTCTACGGCACAGATTAAACAGTCGGCGATCATATCGTTTAGATGGTAGCTGGAGATTTTGTCGTGGCCTCAAATGACCACCTCTCGATGATGTCTGAGGATTTTACAGACCACACTCTGCGATATCACGAGGAAATCAGCGACTTTGACTTGTTTGTACCCTTCCCGTCGGAGTGCAAGCACTCTTGGGCGTATTGACAATGCCGTTGGACGAGGCATAGCCTATGAAACCGCTGTGTCAGTTGTTGTTGTAACGGCAACAACCAACTCTGAAACACAGGAGCTCATTGCACCCAGGCTTGGAGCAGGGAAAGGGACAAACAACAGACGTCTGGCCTTTTATAGCTTCCAACAAAAGGAATTGTTACGTAATTCAACATTATGCATGGATTCACTTCACCTGGGTAGTGGGGACTCATTATGTAATCATTCACCTTCTCTAATATGATTATTGAGGCGTTCAAATAGAAATACGTTTTAAGATTGGGCTGACAAAATATTATTCCAACTTTATGAGCAACAGTGTATTAAAATTGGTATAAAATTGAGCTCATACATATTATTTAAATCTTGCTGAAAAAACAATGCCCAAAAGCTTGACCGGACCAACAGACAATTTTAAACCAGAGCTTGTAACATCTGGAGGATTATGTCTATAACATCCTTAAGCCAAAAGTACATTTAATTAGATTTATTGTAAGTCCAGAATAGCATAATAACATTGATTGCCTTAAGTTCACAGAGATTTAACATCATGGAGGTATGAGGTAGTGCCGACGGCATAAGTACTGAAAAGAACTTGTTTTTCAATATTCCTTTATTATTATCATCACCTTTAATAAGTAAACTTAAAATCTCCTCTCCTATGATATAGAAGCGGACTCAGGGGGCATCGGTGCCGAACACCTCAAAACAAATAAAAACACAGGAGGAGTGGCCATTATTCATGACACAAGAGGAGATATCGGCATAAAAAAAATAAAAAAATCACCCCCACCCCCCAAAAAAGATTAATGACCAATGACTCAAGCTTGTCGAAAGCTTTTTGAAAATCAAACCAAAAAATAAAACAAGGTTGTTTATTGGTATTTAGATTATCAATCAAATGCTAAAGGAATACCCTCCCCATATATACAATATGTACAATATCAGGGAGAACAGTTTTCAAACGTACTGTTGGTAATAGACTTGGTAATTTATAGTCGGTATTGAGTATCTCTAGACGAGTGGGGTCTTTATGTTTCTCGGGGATGAGATTGATAATATCTCTTATACGTTGGACTGAAGATAATTTACCATGATAAAATGAATAATTAAAACTATCAACATCGATACTACCAATGTAAAAAAAAATCTGCACTGGAGTCTTATTGTTTGGCATATTTTTAAGAGTATTGAAACATTTCGGTTGAGATGAGATCTCAAACCTTCACATTTTGCTTGCATACTATCACTAAGCTAAGGACATTGGTGTTGGTTAATAGAGCTTCTAAAATATTGGAATCGTGAGGAAATTCTCCAGGGCGTTTTCTCACTCTTTTATATGGAAAAAATAGATTTTAAGCTGATTTTAATTTATGCCAAGAATCCTGCAAGTCTCGGTACTTCAAATTACCCGTAATAAGTCAAAATTGTCTGTTTTAAAAGGAGTAAAGGTGAATAAAAATAGCAAAATATCATCATTTCTTTCTGATTTTTCTTCAAGGCATGAGCTTTACCAAAATTCTGCTAGTGTTTGTGGAGTTCCTTGGCGCCATTTTTAAATTCCGCTAGTGTTTGTGGAGTTCCTTTGCGCCATTTACTTCTTAACTATGTTTACCTCATTGGGTCCTGCATCAGTATTTAAGGGGACGTATACCCAATCAAATAGCTTAATTTGAGTATTTTAGTGATTTTCAGTTTATGTAATTTTATTTTTTTCTGTAATTTTATCTTTGTTAGTTATGGTCGATCAAAGCCAAACAGATACCGTAAAAATTTGGTAAAAATGAATTTTCCTATACAAATGTATACTATATAATTCTTAGGTATTTTATTGTTTTTCAACCAGCGATATTAAACAAATAAACAAATAAAATTAAAAACAATGTTTTTTTTTTTTTTTTTTTTTTGTTTTAAAAGGAGTAAAGGTGAATAAAAATAGCAAAGTATCATCATTTCTTTCTGATTTTTCTTCAAGGCATGAGCTTTACCAAAATTCCGCTAGTGTTTGTGGAGTTCCTTTGCGCCATTTACTTCTCAACTATGTTTACCTCACTGGGTCCTGCGTCAGTATTTAAGGGGACGTATACCCAATCAAATAGCTTAATTTGAGTATTTTAGTGATTTTCAGTTTATGTAATTTTATTTTTTTCTGTAATTTTATCTTTGTTAGTTATGGTCGATCAAAGCCAAACAGATACCGTAAAAATTTGGTAAAAATGAATTTTCCTATACAAATGTATACTATATAATTCTTAGGTATTTTATTGTTTTTCAACCAGCGATATTAAACAAATAAACAAATAAAATTAAAAACAATGTAAATTATTGGCGCTAACAGTATTTTAACAGTTTAAAATGGTTTCTAAATTCAGCCTTCTAAATGTTTTTTTTTTATAAATTAGACCAAATACATAACAAGTGTTTATAATAAGGAAAATCGGCGATTCTAGACTTAAAACGCGTTTTACGCAAAATTGGTTCTTTTAGCACACGAAATCATTTTTCTCTTTACCTGTACAAGCGATTGACTCAAAAACTCTCAGTAAGGAGTATTTTATCATTATCTATGTCTGTACAGAGCCATTTTTGCAAAATCATGCATTAATTTTAAAAATATTCTATGATTCGTTTACAAAATTAACGTTTTCGTTAAATTAAACAGTTGCGGGGGTAAACAATCATACATGATGTCAAAAATTGTAAAAAAAGGGCTCTGTACTGATATAGATTATATGATTAGCTCTATGTTAGAGAGGACAACAATATGCCATTTAGGTTTTCTAAAATCTTATTTTTCGTAAATGCATTAAAATCCAAGATGGCCGCTGTTGCCGCTGTGGAAAATTCATGAAAAATAAAGATTTTTTTTTATTTGGTATAAGTCCCCTTAAGAACATACGAGACAGAACATGTTACACTAGGGTCCCTTAAAGAAATTCTTACGTTTCCGTTAAACAAAGTGGGGAAACATGTTTTAATTTCACCTGGAGCTAGCCTTGTTCAAGACGCTCTACCAACTTCATTAATTGGTTCACATCTGATACAAATTATGCCACAGATCATATTAGGCAGAAATTATGCGAGGAGTGGAGCATATTTCCACTCCCTAAAACTAAAAATATAGGCTTTACCATGGCGAGAATTCACTCTACCAAGCACCTAATTTGACGTCTCCAATTTCACCTGGCCTTTGTTCCATGCTTCCACTAGCACTAGTAAGTTCAATAAGTTCAACTCAGACAAAGTATGTTGTTTAATCTGTCAGGCTTTTTCTCGCATTTGCAAGAATTTAATAGGAGTTTTACGCAGGGAAAGATTAAAACCACAAAATAATTTAAGCAAGGCTGTTGCTCTGAGTATCACAACTACTGCACCTGACCACAACTGGTATTTGTGGTTTTATACCTAGACTAGTAGGCTGCTAAATCCAGTTTGCACAACAGACCATCTGAGAGTGTAGTATTTTATTTGTTTATTTAATCACTCTCTAGACAGGGTACCCCCTTCGATGCTAAACCTATTTCAAACCTATTTACACAATGTTCAAAATAATTGAGAATAAATGTGAATAATACAATACCGTGTAAAAAATAAAAAGCAAGTCTACAGGTTCTTAGCAGACAGCCTTGATCAAGGCTAACCTGGAGCCAGTAATACGTGGATCCTGGGTTTCCTACCGGAAATCATTTTTTACCGAAATTCCTATCCCACAATGCACCAACGATGTACGAGTAGATAAAATAAATAGCGAATATATATTCTCTGGTGTTTTGTGTCATACGGTCATTTTTCTGTCATAACTGTGCGAAAACCGTTTGCTGTACATACATTTTACCAGTAACGAGTACTCTTTGATTGCCTTGTAATTTTTGCGCCACAAAATGTGCGAGTAGTTTAAAGGAGGCGCACTAAACTGCGAGCGTGCATGAAGTGATGCATATCTACTCGTACATCGTTGGTGCATTGTGGGATAGGAATTTCGGTAAAAAATGATTTCCGGTAGGAAACCCAGGATCCACGTATTGACAGTCTATTGACTCCAAACAAGGAAATCCATAGCGTGTCCCAGACTGTTCGTCAATCTATTCAATTGATTCTGGTATGAAGCCTTTACATATTCGATACAAAAAAGGTTCATATAAATAAAATGAGTTAAAGCATCTATTCAGCTGAACAAAGTTGAGCATGTACGGCTTTTTAGTTTTTATCTCAGCACATCCCCGCCAAATGAAATCCTACCTTCGACATTATGCGTTTACTGACAGGAATAAAAAAAATCAGACTATAAACGTAAAGCACATCGAAAAGCCAATCATTAGATGTTCTGTACCGCACGCGGTAATTTTTGACCACCACCCATGCTCCAGGAGCAGGTCTCCCTCACTCACCTCAAAGGGCAGCTATTGAGTTTTCTTATCTTTTTTGGACTTGGAATTTTTCCCTCTAACCTGAAAAAAAAAATAATGAAAATTTTATAAGAAGCAGTAGTGAGATACGAACCCGAGATCACTGTATCGTGAGGTCAGCTACCTAACCACAAGACCAGCGAGGATTGGTGTGCCAGATTTGCACTTCTAATCCCTGATTACATTTACGGAATAAATCGCTACTGCTATGTGGTCAGCAATCAATATAATGAATAGCTCCGCTCTGGAACGATTGCCACAACCCATGCTCCAGGAGCATGAGTGGTGGTCAAAATCTCACACTTGCTTCTGTACCCGTAAACTGCCTCAGATTCGCTGTCCAAATGCCGTTCCATTTGAGAAAACATACCACTGTACCATACCAATCATGATATAACTAAAGTAGATTCACGGTATCCGACAGAGGGGAATGTTCCAACCACTGGCCTCTACACATGGATAGCGGCTGGCGCACCGTTGAATAGCCACAGATTGAAACCACATGAAGTTGCATTTTGCCCTGCACAATTTGGCTTCACCTTATTGTCCAAGTTAACGGATTTTTGTATAACAATAGAACATCTGTGTGGAATATGTGCACCAGCAGGTTATGCATTGTTTCCCGCCATATTGCTAAGGGGAAAAGCAACTTCCTGGTGTTTCAATCGGCGACTCAGACCCGCTATCCATGTGTAGAGGTCAGTGTCCCTTATCCGCGGTTTTTACCCATAATACTTTGCGTCCAAGCTAGGGGGTTCTGACATGACACGTCTCTTTACATCCTTCTTTTAAGAAAAAAAAACGTTTAATGCCCTGCAATAAATGGTATACACAAAGTATCTTTGACTTCAGTTTCTATTTTAAACAGTTGTGAATAGGCACACATCCCTTTTTAATTGAGTACTTTCCTGGAAACTAGGCTAAATTTCACACCTGTGACGCATTGACAAATTTCTGCAACTGCTTCAAATCGACGAGGGTTTCCATTTGTAACGACGTATACGGTACCTTGCGTGTGCGTAATTCCTCAGCAACATGAACTTTGAAGATATAGTGAAGATATTGGGAGAATTTGGTTCGTTTCAGAGACGCATTTGCCTCTTTGTATGCCTGATTTCTATCCCTGTTGCTTGGCATGCTATAGGGCCATTATTTCTCACTGCATCAACTGATCACTGGTGCAGTGTACCTGATATGCCATGGCTTAATTGTACTGAGCTTTCCGATATACAATGTACTGAAAGGAAAAAGAATCTAACCATACCTTTTGAGGTTACCGATTCTCAGTTAGTGTATGAACAGTGTTCGCGCTACAATGTTTCAGAGGAATTTCTTTACCAAACATCATCTCCTACTGCCAATGTTTCACTTGATGTTGTTAGAATTGGATGTGGTGATACAGGCTGGGAGTACGATCACTCACTGTATGAAAATACTGCTGTTCAAGAGGTAAGCCATTACACCGCCATGCTAGCGATTATCTTTGCGTACCATATCGTTTCCTTTGTCGTATTTTTGCACATTCTTTGTTCATTTGTTTTCACTGCATTATTATATAGTTTAAGACGGTACAAATAGAAACAAAATTGTGAAAATTAAGAAATACAATATTAATAGGCTGACTCATAGATTTCCTAAGGATACCGCCCTGAAATTTCTGACAAAGTCGTGACAAATCTTTTTTTGTATATACATAATGCTTTGCGCAAAAAACTTCTGCTTTGATTCAATGCCACATGGACTATGATAAGCATAAACTCCAGATTGTTCAAAATAAGATACATCATAAGAAGATAAATCAGAGCTCAATCTCCTGAACTTACTGAAATTTAGTGACAGCAAGCAGTTTAGGCTCAACGTGTGTTTAATATAACAACTATTTTGTCTCAACGTAGTCACCACATGGTCCTGCAGTTAGAGACACGATCAGCCGCTGGATTACCTCAGTCATTCGAGATGCGCACGAGAACATCATATTCGACCGACTGCTTCCTTAGTCAGGGCACATGATTTTCGAACTCATTGCTCATCCTGGGCGTTCTATATATAAAGGGTCCTCCATCCGGACCTTTTGGACAACATCGGATAAAGTTCGGCTTCCACCTTCCAAAAGACTTAAAGGATGCGTTGCTTAAGGGGAGGGAGCAGGTCGCCCTGCAATCTCTCCTAGCAGGTCGTTCAGACAGGAGCTTGAACAAGTTGTTCAACAAAATAAGATTAAGAATAGCAAATTTCTACTGAGCGTTTGCTCTAGCGCTTTTGGCCTTTGCCTTCAAGTGTGTTCAACAAAATAAGATCATTGAATGAATAGCAAATTCCTACCGAGCGTTTGCCTTAGCCCCTTTTGGCGTTTGTCTTCAAGTTCGTTTAATAATTCAGGTGAATTGAACACAAAGCAAGTTTCTACTGAGTGTTTGTTGTAGCCCCCTTTGACGTTTGCTTTTAAGTTTGTATTAATATCCACTAAATAAATGACTTCAATAGTATAAGCCTAAAACAAATTTACCAAAAAAATGCTGCCAAACAAGTTACATGAGGGTAACTTTCTTACAGCCTTTTTAAATTTGTATTCACCAATGTGCTCAAGTGTGAAGGCACAAATACAAGAGCTATCATTGAAAAACAGCAACGCCTCTTCACACTTTCTTCGAAAAATTGCACTGCCTGATTCTGCAAAATGGAGGCCATCTCTTCTATAGAAATTGGTGACTGTGAGGAGAAAAAGTATGACTGGTACAACTAAAAGATCGTCGGTCCACAAGTTAGTAGGGAAAGCAGGCTTAACTTGTAATCCGGCTGCTCAGGCCACCCACACGAGTACCACCAAGTCCTTTCCATACAACATCGCCGCCGCCATGCAATTGAGTTCTATATTGGCCCGCCCAGTTGATGAAGCTGTCCCCCACTATCCATGTCCGCATGGAGCCTAGCATTGCAAAATAAAAAAAATAACAAAAACAAGGAATGGCTTAAAACACCGAATGTTAAAAATCACACAAGACGGCATCATGGAAAATGTCTTTGCGGGCCGACTTTCCCAGCCGCAGGGAGACCGAATTTCCCTTTTGAAGATCGATTCCTAATTCTAATCCTAACACTACAAACAGCACTGGTGTTACATCCTTAAAAGCAATGGCGCGAGAAAAATCTCCTTTTTTGAATGGACAGTTAATTCGCCTACACGTAAGAACCAATAAAATACCAATAAGAAGGCTGACTTGAAAAGAGTCAATTCATAAAAGGATGGGCAATAGAACTTAGCAGGCTGCACGAGACGAGAGAGAATTTGGACAATGAATGGAAGGCGAATATCAGCATGATTACTTGAACGCCGACAACGCTCCAGTTGTTTTTATACCAAAAATTTTGCATTTGGGTCTGTCGAGCCATTAACTTTGTGATCATAGGCGACAGCCGTAACGCGGGAAGCAATGGAAGAGGCGGCTGCATTATGGATGGGCAAATAAGCAATAAATGCAAACATTTACTGATGTGTGGCAGGCCTATTTTATACAAAACTAAATTATTCGCAAAACTCAAAAAGGATGGTAACAGAACCTTTACATCCGCTGAATGAGAGTTACGAAAAAGGGAATTGCTTAGCAGCTTCTGCCCCTCCAGCTCTAGAGCTCCCAGAAGAACTGATGTGGCTACCTTCATTGCAACTGGTGCCAACTCCCAAAAGCTGACCATCCGAAAACGTAATAAAGCGCCTGCTAGATTATTCTTTTTACCTTCAATGTGCCAAGCATGAAAAGCAATGTTGTATTTTAAACATACCATGACAAATTCACGAACTTAAGACATGATTTTGGGGCATTTTGAAGTCTGCTTATTGATAATTGCTACTACTGCAGTATTGTCAGACCTCAATGAAGTCATTTTACTAACTAAAAGGCGCCTATACAGTAACTGCCACAAGAACGGGGAAGAATTCTATCCATGTGATGGAATGCTTTTCCAAAACAAAATTAGGCCACCTAGCCTGAAACCACTTTCCGGCCAATTAAAGCGCCAGAACCGATTCCACCGCTTGCTTTCGTCTGTAGTTGAAGGTCGTAATCTTCCGACCAATCAGGTATACATCGTTTCGAAACCATTGTATTACTTTTTCACCATCCTACCACATCCGTAGATCCTGTTTTGCACCATGGGAAAGTCTAATGTGATGACACGGGTTGTGCAATCCGCAAGTTAAATCGATTAACCGTCTTAACAAAAGCTCTTCTAGGAGTAACCGCTTTCCAAACAAAGGCCAGAGAGCCTATTAAGGACGGCAAAGCATGTAACGCCAATCTATTAACCTGCATCACACATTAGAAATAACACTCCGTAATTTCTCCTTTGGAATTGAAATTGTGCACTTGATGGAGTCAATTTCAAGTTAACTTTGAACCTGTAAATTCCTACAAACTGACTCAAAATACTTAACCAAACGCTGGCATGCAAACGGGCTAGAAACATCGCTACTGCCTACAAGGAGAAAGTCGTCAGCGAAGTAGCCCATTCCAAAAAGGTACGACACTTTTTCGAAAAGTGCTGCTGAAAAGAAGCACCCATTGACAAAGCTTTATCCACGGGATAATCCTGCTCAATCTTTATGCTAAAAGTACAAAATCCTCTGGGTTCACTGGTAATAATCTTTAAACAGATTCGATATCTGTCTTTGACATGTGTGCGCACATGCCTACTCTAATGACTAAGCTAATCGTATCATCAAAATACGAGCATTGCAACCAAATTGAACTAGTGGGTGATTTGACTTTGTTTGCAGGACTTAGCGCTGTGATCTGTTGCGCTGCATTTTGCACATTTGTGGAGGAATCTGCACTGAACGCGATCCATCATTACTGAAGGCGATGCAGAATTTCCAACCATGACCTTTTTTGAAGGAACGACATCCCCAGTCTTCCACCACCACGAGGCAGAGTGAGAGAATTCTGATTGGCTACATCAAGACCTCTACCCCTAGCATCCTGTCCAAATGCAACCAATCTACAGGAACCTAAAATATACAGAGCCCACAATTTGCCATCGATCAAAAGCCACGTATTGACCTATTTGGATTGAACTACTGCCTTAACCTAAACTGCAAGTCATAGTCCTTCCATTCCCAGCCTGCAAAGCGTGAAGCAGCAATACGAATAAAACATGAACATACTTTAGAAGCTGTTGCGTCCTATGTGGATGAGCATTCAAGAAAATTGAGGGAAAATCTGATGTCCATGCAAGTATCGAGGTCATTTTACGTTTTGATCCTGACAAATAATTTGACCAGAACCATTGTTAAGAAAGATAGCGCATAACCTGCTTATGGGTTAGATCATATTGAAACATCAGATTTTAGGATGGTGGCAAAATCAACAAACTCTCCGCGTACAATGTTTTGTCTAAAGCTTTGGGGTAATTCAGCACCAAGGGTCGAACACATAGACATAAGGGACACATTACTATTCATCAATTAATCCCTCGGGACCACAGTATTTCCAAGCAAAGTACTTGAAGTATTATTAACTATTATTATTATTATATCTAATCTCACACACTTGACCGCTCAACCACGTGTCTGCTATAGTGGATCTGTAGGAGCTCTCTGTGAAAACACAACTTGCTCGCTTGATGACACTATCGACTGTATTGTTTCAAATTGTTGCTAATGTTGTGTTGGTGTTGAATGAGTTTGCTGCATAGTCCAATAGCCCACCACCACTAATTTGTGACCCATTCTGCACAGATGTTTGCGACGTATCAACCACGATCGGCAAATGCGCGTTTCCATTTCCATTGACACTCACCCCTGGTTCAATATTTGTTGACACCGCCGAATTCTGAGCAGCTACAGCTTGCTGCATATTTCCTGGATTGGCAAGATTAGACTGATTAGACTATGGGGCGTATAGACCAAACAACAAATATCTAACAAATTATGTTGTCCCACGGGGGGGGGTGGGGGATAGGGGAGAAAAAACCAAGGGTTTTCATAATAAAATTATTAAAAACCATATAACTGTATGTTCCCGCGAATAAAACTGGGACATTTTCTTGAAAATGAATAAAATGATCACATCATTTTCTTCTTTTCATTAATATCAGTGAGGCAATGGATGGATATGTATAGACTTCAGAAAACCATTAACTAAAGATATTACATGGGGCCCGGTATGCGGAGCCATTGTTATAGCCAGCGGGATTAGCAGGTGTATCATTCCACGATTCGGGTGAGTAACAAAATACTCGTCCTCTTTCACAATAACTAACCAGTTTACATATGATATAGGTCGTTGACCCTAAGTTTTCTTCTGAAAGCGCGTAAATGAATACACATGAAGTTAAGCAATAAGTACTACGGATTTTGATTCTGCCACCAGTTGTTTGGTTAAAGCTTGCCCAGCAACTTTCTGGCATGATGTTTGTTGTCTTTCTCCTTTTCGAAAATAAATGATGAAAACACATGGCCAAAGGTAATTGAACACGCACTATAGAAGCTCAGGATTCATTTATTTGCGAATGAGGATAAATCGGAGAGGTGTGTAACACCTGAACCTTTTCAACCGCGAAACAATATAACAATGGTTCCTGCACTCCCAGATAAAGGAGTCCGAAGTGTTTGTTATACACCGACCACCGGGCCGCATCGATGGGGACACCAAAAACAACAGACATAGAAAGGACGCCCCATAGTCTATGAACACGTAACTACTCTGTGTGATGACTTGAATCTGGTTTGGATTTAAGGCGGTTAGCAGCTAGTCTCTGTCCAGGCATACGGTGCTTCACATTAGACGCTCTGGCATGCTCGCTACCACTACGAAGGGATCTGTCTGGGGAGACGGTTATAATTCTGCTAGGATGTCTGTTATAAGTTGTCCGTTGGAGTTGGGCGAAGACCTTCTGTGATAGCGGCAGGAGGAATATCGAATTAAACGCTGAATCAAGCTTCCTGGCATGGGTTGATAGCTGTTGATATTCCAGACAGGGCAAGCATACTCTACACGGGAGTAGCACAGGGCAAGGCCGTCGATCTCAGGGTAAGTGGGCGAGCACCCATCTGGTACCAGTGAGTTTTTTCAAGATATTATTGGGTGAACATACTTTACTCTTTGTTCTTGATTGTGGGTCGGATTAGATGAGGAAGCGGTCCAAGGTAACTCCTAGCACGTACAATTCTTCCAATACAATTTACAATGAAGAGCGCGCTCATTACTCTCATTACTGAATGGTGACGTCATATTGTGATACAGCTTGGGGGGAGATTTGGAAATTCTGCATTGTGTGTTCATGACGTTCGAGAGACTTTTTTAGACCTTCACAAAATTTAACAATTTCCCAATAACTCTGTGCGGTTTTACGGAGGAGAAAATACAAACTTGCGAATTTCTTACAGATACGACCGAATTTTACGTAAGATTACGGACACATGGATTGCTAAGGGTCCTTTTTTAGGTAAGTCGTGGAATTGGGGGACGAGGTATGGATCACGAATGCCCTTTGATATTCGGTCGACCAAAATGGAGTAACATGTTCGCTCATAACTTCGCTCAAAAAATCATTAGCACTAAGATTCACAGGGTAAATGAGAAAAATGGTAGCCTTCATTTGATACTAAAATTTTGGACCATGTCCGGTAAAATCCCTATGGGGTTATGGGTGTAAAGAGACGTGGATCGGACCACTCGATTGGACGCAAAGTATTATTGGTAAAAACCTCGGATCAGGGACGATTGAATGGATTATGGACTCCAGATTGTGAAAGTCGTACTCGAAATAATGCTGCCTGAATAAAATAGTGGAGCGGTTTGGACTGCAAAATTGTCGACAACCCCCTCCCCTCGGTTACAACAAAACGCAACCACTCTTCTATTCGAAGATAGTCAAATAAATCTAATTTTTAAAAACTGATGGTTGTGGCTCAAAAACTTTGGTGGCAGGGGTGTTTTTTGGGTCAAAAAATCACGTTTTTGAGCTAAAACTTAAGAATATCAAGATTTTATTACAATTTTTTAGCCAAAAAAATTTTAATCATCATGCAATATATCAATCTATGAATTTATATTATGCATTTCTGCCTTTTATAACCAATATATAAAGGGTCTTGGAATTTTAGCCCAAAATCACCTTTTTTCTAAAAAAAGCATCCTTTTTATCACGTGTCACAACAACGAGTATTACTGAACCATTGATTGCAACGTACAACACTATATCAATAACAAAAAGGATAACATAAAAAAATAAGATTGTAATATGTACCTTAAAATATAAAAAAATAATAATTCACTTACCTTGCAGCCCAATTTTCATTTTTTCGGCATAGAAATCCATCCCTGCCACTAAAATATAGTCAACCACAACCATCATTTTCTTAAAGCTATATAGTTATCTCAAAAATAAAGGTGTTTGTGTTTTGTTGTACGGTGGGGAGGGGTAACTCGAAAACTAGAGAACTTTTGCAAGGCTCGGCCGCTGCGCTAAAAGTATAATGGCAGAATGTATAACTGTTGTGGACCTCATTATGGTGTACTGTAGAAAAGATACTTTTTCTTACAAGGTGTCGTAAAAATCAACTAACTCACGAGACCTCTAGAGTGCCAGCTATCCTGAATTTACTAAGCGTTATCGCTGCAAAAAACCGCACATCGGTCTCTCCACACTCGCGAGCTTCGTGATAGGAATATAAAACGTAAACGAAAACACGTTAATGAAAGCATGACTTCGCGGTTAGGAAGAGTTGTACTAAGCCAACTATATAATGATATAGTGCCATTGTAGTTCTTAAATGCTCATATTCGTTTGTTTGACTGTTCAAGTATGAAGTCTTACACTTCAACGTAGACTTAGTAAGAAGTTCCCGTTTGATTAGAATTCAAGCCAGGTTTTTTTATAGGAAAAAATAATAAGCCAGGCTAAGGCAGGTTTGAGGGCGAAAACATTGAAGCACTCAGGTTAGAATTTCCGCTGGCATGTCCTACTGCTTCACAAACATGACGAGTTGAAGCCTTTGTTTTGGTTTTAGTTATCTGGTATTTACAATTGAATATCCTGACTGCATACCCGAAGGTCTGAGCTAGAGAACAACATGCCTCTATTAGCATCATGCTACGAGACATTGAAATAAGCTAAAAAGCTATGATCTGTGTCTTTTTTACAAAATAATCTATGACCTATGCGATTTAAAAACATGCAACGTGGTGTTTTTAAGCAATACACAATATGTGGCCACTCCAATGTACCCCACTTTATTTCGAGGCACAAAACAACCATACACACACACACACACACTATAACATCCATTTACAGTTCCACCTTTTTCTTTTATTGTGTACGGTTCGGGATGAATTACACTATTCTGCCACCACATCCTGTCAACATGCAGTTTAGTCGTTGAGGCTACGCATTCATAGGATGTTGAAGAATTACAAAATTTCCCGTGTGGTTCCATGTCTTTACATGCCCTACGCAATTCGGCAAATTTGCGTATTTAAAAAAAAATCGCCAAAAGTTACATTGCTGCATT
>JAMKCH010009473.1:0-49672 GCA_023653785.1 Ophioderma brevispina | reverse complement strand
GTGGATCTGAATGTTTACTTAAGTGCTTGAACTTCATTTAAGTGTTGTATGTAAAGTGTCATTACAGAATAAATTGATGAGTTTGCTGTGCGAATGAGGCTTGACCGCCACCGCCTGAAACGTACATGAAACGTTTGCCAATACAGAATTTTTGTGTTTACGGTGGTAGTGCATATTGTAGAAGTGGAGTTAACTTTACACTCAAATACATAGTTAGATGCAATTAGCATGCACAGACTGGTGAATGTATTAATTTTAACACCAAATTGTGATTGTAAGAGTTTTTGGCAGGAAAAGAACTAGAGCATTTGATTCTAAAGTAAATAAACTTGAATCATTAGTGATGAGTTGTAGCCTGCTAGTGTAAAGGAAGCTTCCAAGCTTTCTTTTCTTTAATGGAGGGGTACAAGGTCCCGCTTTTGACCAAGGCCAGATGATTGCATTTTATATGATTGTGCAAGGGCCATAAAATATATCTTGATAGTAAATAAATGGGATTAAGAATAATAAAGGTGGCAAGGAAGTCTTGACGCTGTAATGATGTTAACATCATAATTCTGTTGCCAGGACTTCAAGCCAGATCTCCCACCCTCTGGGAACATAGGAAATAGGGGTCACTTCATATTGATTGACCTGTGAGAGCCCGTCACCAGAAGGACGGCATTCTGAAACATGTGCAGAAAGTGAACAGGCTGAAGTTTCGGGTCAAAATACCTGTTTTTGCTGATGCCTGTGGTCTGGACCTTTGCTGTAATTCTGGTAATTAGATTCATAAACCGATGGAACCTGTACATGTTGTAAGTGACCACTGAAACTGTGTTAAACAGAATTCTGCTCGGGCAACAACAACATGTGTACCCCGTGAGGTCAAGCTCACTGAAGCTCAGGAGCTGGAACAGTGGTGTAGCTGTATCGCAATATTGTGAGTCGCGTCGCGAAGATATTGAACCTACCATGAACTGGCTCACAAGTGATTAAAAAAAAACACAATTCCATAGGCGTGACTTTTCCTTGCACCATCAACAATTGGCTTTAGGCGATTCATTAATCAAACAAACAGATGTACCGTAGTATAACATTCAAAAACCTGTATTTTCATGCAGGCGGTGCAACAACGTCTGCCTTCTGGCCAAATTAGACATCACAAAATAATCTTGGGGATTATAAATCAGTCTTGAGTGAGTGTGAATTTGGTGTTTGTTCGTGATTTGGTTTATAATTGCTGAGCCTAGATCGTAACAGTATGTTGCATCTAACAAAGAAATTGAACCTCCAATTTGTGGACAAAAAAAGGAACCTTTTGGACAGTTACTCAAACAAGGATGTGACAAATTAAGTGATTATTGATTATTTCCATCTTGATCAATTAATCGGCACATCCAGCATCAACAAGTCAACAGTGATAAAACTGATCCAATCATTTAAAATGATCATAAGCAATATATATGTGATAACCAATAAATTGCCTGAGCTCTTTGGTCGGCGCATGCTATTATAGTCTATTATTTTGTCGCAATACTGAGTTATTTTGTTCACTTGATACTTTATGCTATATATAAACCTTGGTCTGTAGCAATGCCATATGTAATTTTTTGGGGACGTTATAAATCCGTATGATTAACCTTATTTAAAACAACATTAACACATTCTACATGTTTTTAAAAGCATTATCTGATTTTACGTTTACGCCATAATATGATAATTATTTGTATTTTACAGTGTAAATCAAGCTCATGTACTTTCACACGTATTGTATAGAAATAAAATACAAATTGAGTGCCTCTGATTTTCCTGTCTAGTTTTTCTTTTTGCATTTTATCCCTACCAAATAGGTTAATCATAGTTACGTTGGTCATAATTACAATAATCCCTTAAATTGTGCTATCATCATTACGTTAATCATAATTACTTAAAGGTGCACCAAGAAATTTTGGATTTGTATTCAATTAACAATTACAGTAGCCAAAATGATTATGTTTAATAATTATTTACTGTGTGATCTTATATTTTAGCTAAGTCACACCATTTGATCATAATTAAATACGTTTACTATAGTTCAAGGTTCAATTTAATTCAACATATCGTACGTGACAGAAATAAAATTACCGATATGAAATAATAATCCCTAAAGTATCCATTGTAAACTGTCTGATATGCTAGGACCAGTAATGAGACAACCAATTGGGCTTAACGTTATACTGGCCCTATAATACGTTGATCAAATTAGTGTTGATGGCGAAACCATTATTACGTTAATCATAATTCAGTACCATGTTAAACATAATCACATTAATCGTAATTACGTTAATTAATAATTATGTTAATTATAATTACGTTATTCATATCATTACGTAAACATTTACATTATCATTTTATGTAATCATCTAAATCACTTTTAGTGCAGAATCAATATTACGTTAATAAGTAAATGAGTGTACGTTAATCATAATCAATTTTGTTTACATTATACTTGCGTTTATTATAATCAATTGCGTTAATAATATCACACGAACCATAATTACTCAATCACAATCAATAGACCGGTTGATTATACCTAAATCGTAATCAAGTACGGTTAATCATAATCATGTTAAACTGATTCCTTAATCATAAGTTATGTTAACCATAGTCAATCAATTATGTTTAACATAATTATTTAAATCAATATTTTTCTTTTTTTAAGTTGTTTTTACATTTTACAAGTTTTTGTGTTAAACATAATTATGTAACGCATAATTTGATTTTACGTTAACTATAAAGTACGTTAACATAATTAGTTAATTATGTTAATCATAATCAATTACGTTAAGGCTGACTCAGAGATTCCGGAGGAGGGCGCCCTCAATTTTCAAACAAATTGTGTTTTTGCATACCTATGCTTGTCCCTATAATATTCACGGGTAAAAGAACTAAGCTCAAATCGGAGTCATTCTATAGAAAATCACACTTTGTTTAAATTCCCGATCCGGAATTTTGTTATACACGGTATCTATGACTGTTATACTGTACATAAAGTTACTGCATGAAAACGAAACATCCGATTTATCTCTAACTTTGGAATTAGCGTTTTAGGTGAATATCTTATTGTTCCAGATGAGGCTTGCTGGTACGAGGCATTAGCTTATCGTCCAGGACCTCTAATCATAATTACATTATCAGAAGTATGTTTCGTCATAATTATTTATAATAAATGATGGTTATCATACTTACTTTAATCATAATCAATTGCTAGATATAATTTATTTAATCATATTACGTTAATCATAATCAATTGCTAGATCGATTACGTTAATCCTAATTACGTAATCATAATAAATTACGATAATCATAATTACATTAAACATTGCGTTAATGCTAATTAAATTCAACATGATTACGTTAAATCGTAATTTTTTTAACATAATTACTTTAAACATATTTTATTACGTGAACAAATTACGTTCATCATATTACGTTAATCATAATTGTGTTAATCATAATTAAATTAATCAGAATTAGGTAACTCATAATTATGTTAATCATAAAGTTAATATACTTTACCTTATAATAATTACGTCATCATAATCAATTAATATAGTTTACGTTAGATCATAATTACTAATCATAATCATTCGTAATCGATTTTACGTTAATCATATCATTTTTGGTTACCATACTACGTTTATGTTTAATCAATTACGGTATAATATTACGTTAATGCAAATCAATAACCGTTGATCATAATACCTTAATCAAAATTAAACGCTAATGAAATTAGTTAAACATACGTTAATCATAATCGTGTAACCATGAGTGCAATTAGTCATAATTAATATTAAATTCGATAACAATATCAAATATGTTCACCTAATTAATTTTACTCATAGTCAATACGATATTCATATTGCTTGTAACAAAGTACATTAAAAATATAATTATGTGTAAACGAATAACATACCATATTTGATTACGATAACCATATTCATTATCATAATTTCGTTCACCACAAAACTATAATCAAGTTGGTCCCATAATCACATTAATCTAATGTGTTAACCACAAAACTATAATCAAGTTGGTCATAATTACGTTAATCCTAATTTGTTTTAATCACATTGTGTTTTCATACTTATGTTAATCATAATCAATCAATAAATAAAAAAAGAAAAACGTAAAAAAAATAAAAAAAATAAAAAAAATAAAAAATTTTTTAACCAATCATTTTAATCATAGTTACGTAATCATATCATTACGATCATAAATGGATTGATCATAATTATACTTTAAACATTACGTCAATCATATCAATTACGTTAAACATATTTTACATTAACCAAAATCTTAATGCTTTTCACAAGTCCACTCATTAATGATATAAATTCTGTTGTGTCAGTGATGGGGTATTCTGAATTATAATCGTATCTGAACGAGGGTAAAGGAAATTGGGGACTGTGCAGTCAGCTGTTTTGCACCTGGACCACATTCCGTTTGTCTTGGTGAGTGTATTGTTGACACCAAAGACGACAGTTAAGCCGAAACACAGATTTCCTCTATGGGTTTTAGTGTTCAATAGGTGAGTATACAATAGATCCAGCTGAATGCCCAAAGATCGAATACCTCTGGTAGATTATACCCCTTGGATTATCTATTGGTGATAGACTCGTACACATGCGAATATAGGAAGGCGTCTGGTGGTTTTATTTAAAGAAAAAGTTAGGCTTATGTCCCTTTTAACGTTAAAATTATTAACGAGTGTCCAAAATGGTGCCGAATAATTGATAAAATTCCATTTAATCCTTTGCTCGACGTTTATGTAAGATAAAGGTCTCCAAACAAACCATTCGCGAATATAATGGTCGTCTTGAGATATGTTTCGCTTGCTAGTTTCTGACATGTCTCGCCTGCGGCTCGACATGGTCAGAAACTAGCAAGCTCAACACATCTCCAGACGACCATATTCGCGAATGGTCTGTTTGGAGACCTTTATCCAATACGTAGAGGTCAGTGGAGCAACTGATAACGTTAATCTCTCCCGCAGTACCAATTTAGATCATATCTTTCGCAGTCTGTGACACAAATACCGACCGCCGTATGGTGGCGCTACGTTAATCGTCTACGGGCTCAGACGGTGGCGGCCAAGAAATCCAAATTTAGGACATCTGAAACACAAAGTCTTAAGCTCATGGAGTGGTGGAGCTTGACGTCAGAGGTCAATGACCTTTATATTTCATCATTTTACACGTTGTTTCATATTTGAGAGTGTAATTTTTGATTGCAAGGTCACACGCAGTTGATTTTGATGTCAAATGAGAGATAATGAATTGTTCTTTCTAATGACATCCAGTTTGTGAGGTTCTCGTAAAGTTCACATTTAATTTTTAGCCAAAAACTTCTTTTTGGGCATTTTTTGGCCAATTTCGGAAATTTGAGAATTAATTTAAATATTCGTAAAAGACTAATCTCTGGTAGTTTGGAACTGATTGTTTCCTCAAAACTGACCCTAGGATACATGCAAATACTCTGAAATTTTGGGTGGTGTATCTTGCGTGACAAGTCAGTTAGGTTTCTTCAAAGTTCTTCGACGCGGTATTTAAGACACAACCAAAATTGCAGTGTTTTGAGCTTTTTCACATTTTAAAAAAGATGAGGGGTGGATTAATCCTATCATCGACCGAGTGTCTTGTGATGATATTTATATAGACCATCAATTGGGAGATCTGAAGCACAAAGTATTGTTCAGGGAGGGGTGGAGGGGTAGAAAATGATGTCAGAGGTCAATGTTGTTGTTGTTGCTTCAAACCCGTCTATAAGCGTCTAAAGATCTTGATTATCCCGTTGGATTAGACTGGATTGATTTGCAGTAAAAAATAAAAATGAAGACCAAAGACCGCAAAGTTAAAGAAGTCTGATGCACCAGAGAGCTATTTGGTCATTTGCTGTACGTATATAGCAACATTGCAAATCGTAGACCTGAAGAAGATACTGAGATATCCTCTCATCGAAGTTCCTCTGGCACTGCCCATTATGATGGTTGTATGAACAGACAGATAAATCAGCTTTAATGAGAAAGCTTGAAGCCAGAGGTACAACCATCCACCAGCAACCGAGGTCCTGCTGACAAACCAGACATTTGCATAATTGGATGAAATTCTGTACTGCTGTCACATTTGTGGGTTGCGGCCTTGATTTGTTATGGAGAGAAGCGTGCTCCTTTGCGGACCACTGTTCACATGGTCCCGAGATAGAGCGTTTTTATTATCCGAATTTACCAAGGGTCTTGTTATGATATCGTTATAGGTCAAAATCCCCTTGGGACAATCCAACCCAAAGTTTTAAGCTCAGTTATGTGGACCGTGACTCCAGGTCAATGACCTCTAATTTTGCATGTTCTTCCCAAACGTTACTTTAAGCTTAGGAGGTTCACAGACTAACTCAATTTGGGCAAGTTTGGTATCATTTTAAGCTAACAACATTATCTAGTCCAGTGAATCTAAACATTGAATTTTGTGAAAGTATAAGTTGGTACTGTCCAAAAGATGTATGTTTTTAGACTTTTTTTTCAATTTTTGCATCAACTTTGTACACATATGGTACAGATGTACCATTGAAGATGGTAATATTGCTCCTCCATATTTTTCAGAAATTAGCGTCTATATATGTGCCAATAATATCCAGAAGATCGCTAGTTCCTTCTTTATTTTGTTAGTTAAGACATTTTAAAGCATGTTCACCCTATGTCTTCTATTTTCCGCCCTTTACTTCCAGTGTGGTTGTTTATAGACCAAAGGTAGTACACAGTGATAGATTTGGGTAAATTTGGTATCACATTAAGGCTAAAATGCATTATCTATTCAATACAGGTAAAACGGTTTAATTCTGGAAGTGTAATGTGCCCACAATGATTATATTGGATATGGTGTGTCCCAAATTGTACCAAACAAATTCGCCACACTTATCAAGAACATCAGCCTCATGCATCTTCTAGGTGAGTGAAATGCTTCGCAATTCTCATAATTCCGCCATCATGTCTTGATGAACCTCAACCTTTGGATATGAAGCAGCAGTCTAGCGTGCTAAGTAAACGCATGGGATTCATTTTGCCCTTATTCCTAGTCCTTGGTTAAACTGTGAATGGAAAAATCATAGTACGCCCTTAATGGCAGATTCCGTTCCAACAATATTCACAATGAGGCATCAAGTCTCATAATCAAAAAAGGTAGATGTACATTCTTCTTACTGCGTATGGAGTGCAGCAGCTAACCCTGTTTGTAATCGCGGAGCCAACTCACGTTGATTGGTTGGGGTTTGCGAATCTATTTCCACCGGTGGACGAATGTTTAGGGCAGGGTCATTGAGAATGTGGACCCGTCAGTCTGTGTATGGAGAACACATTGGTAGGCTGGCGATGGTCGCAGCACCCATTGGTTCATATTGCTATTGAAGCACGACTCCTGTGCGAATCCGGTGTAGGGTGAACGCCCATTCCTTGCGTGGAGATTGCTGCAGGTGGTAGTTCTGTCTTAGGGTAATAGAGAGTTATCTGGTCTTGGAGTTCAAGCCAGGCAGTATTCCGTCTGTAGATGTTGAATGGGGAGCTGGAGAGTTTTTAGCGGCGTGTCGGCAGAAAGATCGGCGAGAGCGCAGTCTCTTTCTGCCGAGTTGGTGTGATTCTTTGACGGTGTTTTGCAGCAGGTGCTTGTTGTAGAACAGGGCCGCTATTCCACTAGTTTGGTGCTGTGTGCGTTCTCTCCGAAGTTCCTGCAGGTGCATGCATGAAAGCACTGGTAGGAATTCAGATGGAGTAGGACGGAGGCAGCATATGGTTTCTGATGTCTCGTTGGTACAGTGTCCAGCCTTGTGTGAGAGCTGTTGCACTCATGTAATAATATTTTACATTCTTATAACTCCCCGCGCAACAAAGCCACCGAGGTACTCAGGCACCGCTTTGGAGCGCCTTAGGATGCTCAGCTACACACGACACAACGAGTAAATCAAGAACGACAATGAAGGCTTTTATGGAAAGATGTGTAATTTAAAATTTTAGATGCGAAGAAACCGAAGTTCTCGGAAAACCGCGAGGACGGGTATGTAGCTACACCAAATACACACGAAATACTCCAGGTATTCGACCCGCGGTCCGCATTGGGTGAAAGGTGCGTGGATGGGCCCCTACAGCCATCTCGCCCTCCCAACAGGTGATAGTCAGTGACGCGGGCAGGTGTTAAAATGGAATTACATTTGCATTTTCGTCCTGATTTTTAAGGATAGTGTCCAACTTGCAACTTTGTCTTCATTTGGGTCCCATTAGCACCTGTTGGAGCAGATACCATACCTGACGATTGGGGGAATTTCATGGCGATATGATAATTGGGAAACTTCTTTTTTTCTCTTCAGAACTCCACATTTCATGTCTTGAAGCTTTATCTTCCTTAACAACAATGCAGCTTCAAGACACACTTGACAATATTTGCATTCAGCAACGTGCACAGCAGGATTCTTACTCCTCATTTACGCTGCTATTGTAAGACCTCTATTGGTATGGGGGGGGGGGACACTCATATTGAAAGTGACGGGGAGGTGCGGATTGGACTTTCAAAGTAGGGACATTCGCTGAGAACTTTAAGGAAAAACAGGGGGTCATTTGGTGGAGCGAGTGATGGCAAACTTGGGGGTCCATCACTGAGCCCTCACATTTTGTGAAAAAAGGGGGGTCATTCTCGGGCAATTCTAACCATTCCAACCCAGTTTATATTGTTATAACATTAAAAGGGGCTTTCTGCGAGAGCATGAAATAGAAATAATGGGCCATTCCGTGACATTTGATTAAAAATGGGAGACATCAACTGAGAGTAAAGAAAAAATTGGGGGGTCTTTAAATGACAGTTAAAAAAGGGGGGTCTTTCATTGACGCAGGTTTAAAAAGGGGGGTCTTTCATTGGACAGAGGTTTAAAAGGGTCTTTCCATTACAACATGTTTTAAAAGGGTGTCAATAGTGCCGCACACTCCCCGTCACCTATTTTTAAGGGAGTGCACCCCCCGGTTGGTACTAGGCATCCCAAATTCTGAGACGAAAACAAAGGAGCTATAAACCCTATACAAAAAACATAACAAATACCATTCAAAGATAGTACAAGGGTATGAATCAACCGTGTATCTCTTTTTCATCCGCATAACTAGTTGGAATAAACCAATTATGGACAAACAGCATCCAAGACAGCACTTTCCAAAACGCTATACTACTTGGCTTTGGAGCAATAAAAAGGCAATCTTGACAGATGGAGCTCGAGTTGATGTTTCCCTCAACTATATACTCAATCATCTTATTAACTTCATCATCACAGCAGTGCACGACAAGAAACTGCAAACAGAGGTATAGAATTCCATATGATAAAGTAATGTACAAACAGCAAATATTTAAACGGCATTGCATACTAGTAATAAAGTGAAACTGTGACTGTGAAGATCAAGGTCACTGCTAAACGTAGGGCGTGAAGGCGCAGTGGCCTCGTCCTTAATTTCTCGAAATTATACCAAAATAAATATCACAAATCGTCACATAAAAGACCAGCAAACAGAAGGGTACGGTTGGAATGCTGATAAAAACCGGTATAACCCGTCAAAGTCCAGAGACATCAAAACATTAAAAGCCACAGTGAAAAGCTGTTCTGCAACTTAAGGCGTTTTGTTTTTTTGATATAGTCCTCTTTACAGAGAGGACTTTTTAAACTGATTATGAAAGATGACAAGTGCTCTGCTTAAGCTGAAATGAAGGCCCCAAAGATGATTGCCTTGGATATCTATACCAATCCCTATGACAGATGATATATTTCCCTGGTATCAAAGATGTAGGATATTCCACCTATAGGGCCACGAGGGAGTGAACAATTTTGCCATTCACCTGATAATTCCCGATTTTGTGGATCATCTGGAGAATGTGTATCCTCTTGTTGCTGACCAAAGTTCAGACCCACCCTGTTTATCCCACGCAAAACAGTCTCGCCACAAAAGATTGGAGCTTTGCCAGCATTTTGCCATGAAGTGAAGACTAACCTGGGCAACCCGATGTATGTGGAAACCCAAACAACCAGAAATTGGCAGACGAGAGCCAGTAGTCATCATCATCCCTTATCGGCTGCGGAGCAGTCGATTACAATTTCTCCATGCACATCGATCTTTGGCAAGGTGGCTATCTGCTCAGCTGTATCTGCCTTTACTCCATACCCGATCACACGTTGGTATAGGCTAAATAAGATGTGCGTTGAACGCAGGTCTCCTTTTGCCAGGAGGTGGTTATGAGAGAGCGGTATCTTCTAGCCAGCTCTTCCTCTGGCAGACAAGATTTGTCCCAGAAACTCACTGGCGATGTCTACAAAGTGGAAAGAGGCTCAGTGTCTGGAATTGAATTAAGATGGTGTTTGAGACACGGTCTTTTTCCGTTTTATGTCCAGATAACATCCCTAATAGCAAGAGGTAGCAAAGGTTGCTTTTGCTTTCCAGGTCTTGTTATAGCACCCAGGATTCACAGCCCTAGAGTAGGAGGTCACACAGGGTTTGTGGTAATAACTTGACTTTTGCAATGATGGAGGGATAATTGGAGCTTTTCCACAGCGTTTCTAAACTAGCTTCCAGAAGGCCTCAGCTAAATGCTTTGCGGTCTGGTTTAGGTCGCTTGCGATATGCCATTTTAGCGTCCTCTGAGGACACCCCCAAAATAAATTTGAAATCTGTCACATTGTTGATGGATTCAACCATAAGACTTTAAGTGTTGGATGATGATGACAATTTGCAGTCATGTACTCGGTCTTGGATATGCTTAGGATGAGCCAAGATTTTCTTCTGCTGGCCGCTGCGTGTTGGTCAGCTGTGTCCTGTGCCCTCGGAAGCGTGGATTCCAGCAGGGCAATATCATCAGCAAAATCCAAGGTCATATCAATACTTTGGCTGGGTATCGCTGGAGCGGCGAGGGTGTGATACAATTCCAGAGCACAGTCTGATGTGCCTCTCATAGAAAGTCTACTTATATGATGAAAATTAATGGAGCTAAAACATCACCCGGAAACTCCGTTGTGCCGTCGAAGTATCGAAATGTTTCCGTCAACCATTACGTGTATTGCCCTTTTTAGAGTTGTTGTATAGCGCACTTGCGGCATTCACTACTGCTTTCGGTTCCCGTATTCCTAATGCCGCATCCACAGCAAAAACCGACCTTTCTATTGATGAATCAAGCCTCTAAAGTTCTATAAAGGTGACTGTAATAGGAAGCTGGTATCTTGGAAAACCTTCCATGATTCTTCTGAGATATGGATCTCTGGGCAAACTTTACTTCTCTCAGACGAAATCCGCCTGGTTGCTTCTTAAGATGGGGTCCACAATGATCTCTGATTCTGTTAAGAAGGATCTTGTTGTAAACATTGGCTGTAATTGAACATAAAGATATTCCTCGATAGTTGGTCATCAGACTAGTTCTCCCTTCTTGGGTAGAGGAACCAATGACACTAGTGGTCCATTGGCTTGGTGGGATGAGAGTGGTGTATACTTCAGTACAGAAGCCATGAACTAACTTAGGCATTGCATCACCACCATTCTGGAGTGCTTCAGATGTAATTGCACTGTCTAGTCCGGCGGCCTTATTGTCTGTCATTGGCCTATGGCTATACGTCTCCTCTAGTGTTGGTGGATTGGTTTCAATGGGCAGATCTTGAGAGTCCGGTGAAGGCAGTTCAGATAATAGTGAACTATGGCTGTTGTGCTCAAGGAACTGAAAATAATTCCTTCCATTCCGCCAAGTAGGTCTTCTACTTTTTGGTGGGGTGCCATCTCTTTTGTTGACCTTGAAACTGGTTTTCTTGTCTTTACCAGATAGATTATGGATGATTTTCCATGTGGTGGGATACACCCTTTGAGTAAGCCATTTAAGATCTTCCATTTGTTTGTAGAGCATGGCTGCCTCATCTGACATATCAACTCTATTCAGCTGGATAAGCCTTTCCAAAGTTTCTGGACTGCTAGACTTGGAAACCAATATCTTCTTTGTGGCTTCATCCCTCTCTGACTTGATGGATAGTATTGTCAGTTACCCTGCTCGGCAAGCCACATGGTCTGCGTTTACCAACAACCTTCTCCTGTCTACCGCTGCGACAGCATGTTCAAATTTTTGGTACCTCTGGGTGATTGGGGCTGATGTATCGTAGCACGGAGGGCTTCAAATCTATTGGACAATTCCCAACTGGAAATAGTCTCTTGTGGATATATCTTGCAGTTTCTTCCAGACTCCAGTCGAACTTTGGTCTTATGAGAAGTTTCCCTCTGGTAGTTCTAAAGCTGCAGACGAGCAAAATGCTGACATCCGTTGGTCGTAGTCTAGTTCTACTGAGTTGTAGGCCCCCTGTAGTTTCGCAAAGAGTTTAACCACTTGCCGTTTATTAGATTTGGTCCAGCTGGTGCGTGCCCGCCCGCTGGATGCATCCATGCGCATGACGCTGCTTAGGTTGTGGAAATTCATCTGTGCTGGACGAAGTTTATGTTCGTTCACACATCACGCCTCACCAGTCCTCCCCATTTGTTGTGTGTTGTATCAGGAACCGTTGCGGCCAACAACTTTCGGGAGTATAGATGAGACTGTCATTTTCCGACTCTACATTTAAGTCTCCGACAACCAGGTTGATTTAATGTGTTTTGACCTGTTCAAATGGTCCTCGAGAGTTGTAAACCTCACTCTTGTCATCAAGTTACCCCTCAGTGGGGCAAGAGACAGATGTCAGTCACGGTAAGTTTGTTTACCATGGAATGGTGGCAGTGATGATCCTGTTGGAAATGGACTGTCACGCTTTTGCACACTTTGTAGATCTGTCCTTGCCATAAGTATACAACCCGCCTTGTCTCTGTTCCGTGGCTGTGCTGTACATTAAACACCACCCCAGTTTTTTATCATCAGCAGACCATAGCTCTTCTGTGGGGGTTGGTTGTGATAGGCGATGTTCTTGATACCAACAATATCTACACCTGCATCGTTACAGCCCATGAATAGCTGATGGTCCTTTCCTCTGGTACAAGGTACGTACATTGTAGTGGATACAATAGAGGTTTGAAGGCAGACAGACGACATTTCTCGGGACCATCAGTTCGTGTTGGTTGTGCGAGTTCCTGCTGGCCTCATAGAGTCATCAGCTTGACGGTCGCCCAGCTGCCTTCGATTGAGTACTTTGTTCTTTCTTGTATTTTCGCGTATCGTGAGTGGTGCCAGATTGTTTCAAATCCGGTCTGGCAACTGTACGGGTGATCAGCCCTGTAAAGCTTGGTTCCCGAAGTACGCAGCAGCCGAATTCTACTCATTATACTGTAGTTCGCCTCTTTCCTGAAAGCATGATTGGCCGTTGAAATGCAATTCGTTGCCTATACTGTCATGTTTTAATCAGCAACTGTCCAATGGCCGGTGGGATTGCTCCTCGTAACGCTATGCCGTTGGAAAATATTTTATTTCTCATCCCCATGTAATGGACAAATACCTAAAACTAAGTGCAAGTTCAACCTTGCTTACGATAGACCAATAAAAGGTCTAGAAGTGAGGAGGTTCATAGAGAAGTCAGAGCCCCAACCAGCACCTACACCGCAAATGTAGGGATACACCTTGCCCGACAACAGGAGATCTGTGTATATGTACCCTGCTGTCATCGGTGATGTCTTGACCTTTCCCGGTGCACGAAATGCCTCCAACCTACGCGAGGACGATGGGGTATTAACCTATCGTCAGGATTTCATCGAAGAAGGACTAGTTAAGAAAGTAAAAGTACAGAATATACATTACTGTATTAGAGAAAGAATAGCTGAGGAGTAAGAGGGCGCTAAAAACAAAACCCCGTCACTCGGGCAAAGAACCATCCTCTCACCACAGTATAAGTTTTGCCAACATCTCGTTTCGTGGAAAAAAAATTTTGGCAAAATGTTTGGCAAATCAATGCTGACAAAATGTGAACAGTGAAGATTGGCCTACGTAGGAGTACATTTTTTTACAACAATTGAAAAATAATTAGGGCCACAAGGAAAAGTTTTCCTAAAAACAAGCTTCAGAGCAATCATTTTCTCATCCTTACCGGTCATTTAGTGCAAAAATATGAAGGTTACACCTTCCCCCAAACCGGGGTTAGGGTATGCTGAGAGGGGTATGCCATCAAAAGTCGAAGGTGGGGGTACATTTTTGAAATATTATGCAACAGTATGGCTAAAATAACCGCTTCTTCTATACAAAACTATTCAACTGCCTGCCACCGTTTAGAGCTGAAAACCACGTGAATATCTGGTATCCTACGTTTTTTAGCGCAAAATTGGATTTTCGCCTATTTCTGTGGAAAATGTCCAATTCTGACGACTTGTGGAGTCTTATGACGTAATTTGACGCCATACTAGGTCATTGGACCTCTGACGGTCACGGTCCACCGACTCACTGAGCTAAGACCATGGGGGGGCGGCCAAGATAGCGTCATTTTTGCCGTTCCCATAGGTTAGCACGTAATTCGACGAAAAACCTTGACAAATATCTTAAGTCGAAAATATGTTTATTATCAATATTTTCCCACTCAAAATCGTGGAGTTGATGAATCAACTCCAGTGTAAGTATTTTTTTTGTATGAATAACGGTACAAACGGATCTATTTTGAACGAGGCTCGTTTTGACCTCAATTTCAATCGCAGGTTCACCGCTATTTATAGCTGGCGGACCACGTACCAGGCCCGGTACCAGGTAACTAGCATGCACCACCGTGGAATATGATTTGTTGACCTCATGTAGCAATCCTCTCATTTCCGGTCTTTAAAAAAACGATTTGATGAAGTTTTGGCAGCACAATTATGCACCACCGACAAAAGCAAGGCACTTTAAGATCGGTCGCGTCTGTACGGGAATTCCCACTCGCCACTCACTGACGATCTATTTATAACGCGTAACAGGGTGACTTCAAATTCCGTCACTGTTCAGGCTCGTCCAATCATGACACCAAATCGTTCGGGCAGTTTTGCGCTATTAAATGAAGCTTGGCCGCCACCGCCTGCTAAGACCTTTGGTTTTGGATGTCCCAAGGGAGGACCTATACCGAAACAGCACAAGACACTTGGTAAATTTTCGGATAAATAAAATGGCCTCTATCTCTGGGACCAACAGCAATTTGACCCGGTACGATTCTCCACCGGCAATCAACAGACATGGAACGTGCGGCCTGTGGGACCTGAAAGCTCTTTCAAAGATAATGGAGGTGGGGGGGGGGTTTGTTTGTCGCATGATTCAAGACGTAGGCCTTGCTATCTTTTTTGAGTCGAGGAATGGCAGGGTCTGAGCTTATGCCCCAATAATTGGAGAGCAACAACGATCTGGAGTTCGTCATCACTGTTTTTGTAGTCAGCATCATTCAAGAGGGGCCTTGCTACAATTTTTAGCCGAGGAATTGCATTCTGACCGCTTTTAATACATGGCTTAGCCCCAAAATTGGAGAGCACAAAAGCGTCTACTTGTGTTATAAAAGTTTGTTACCTATATACATTTGTTGATGTGAAGACATGTCATAGTCCCAATTGTGCAGAATTAATTATCAAGTGATCATGCTGAAGGGCTGACACCCACATATGAATGAGCTAATGCATACTAGGTACCTAGCGCAAACCACAGAAAACCAAACCGCGGTGGTTGTTCGTTCCAGTGTCACCGATGTTTGTGGCTCCATTTATGCGACGGCGTTTTGTTGTGGATGGATGTTGGAAGGGCTTCTGCTAATTTTAGAACGCACAAAGATATCGGGGGGAGGGTGGTTACTGGGTATTCTGGTCGAATAACCATGGCCACCCGCGTTACAAAAAATCGTGAGAACCTGGGCAGGTCTCGAGACATGCAATATGGGTACCAAATTTAACCTATGTCTCTGTCAGTCTCACCTAGGGTATCAATTCTACTTTTTTCAGTTTCAGGTAGGGTACAAAATCATCATGGCATCTCTTACTGATGATTTTTTGTGTTTGTATCATGCTCAAACGAATAAAATTCCATAAAAATAGTCAAAATTGAGTGTAAAAGTCCCAGGTTACAATTCTCAATTGTAAATATTTGCTTGGAACTGGGTCTCGGATAGGGTGCCATAGTTGAATACTGTTCCTCGGCTAGGTATCCATTTGAAATAGATCTGTCTCATATAGGGTACCATTTTCATTCGTTTCTGGTCTCATATAGGAACACCACCGGAACCCTTGTAACTCGGGTGGTACCCTGGCTCGTGTACAGGTTACCCCACCCCGAATGATATAACTATTTAGCCAAAGAGCTTGGACCAAAGATATTACCTGGATTTCATGGCTTTAAATAATAACGAGGTGACTATCCCACTGCTTTCTTGCGTAAGGGAACGTCCGTCCATTTGATAAAATGGCTAAATCGGGCTCAGTTCTGCTGACATTTAATCATCTGAGATTCTCCAATTCTCACATAATTAAGGGATGCATAGAAATGTTGTTGCACAATGTATGACAGAGCTGGTTAAGATGTGAAATGACACTAGATTTTCAATTTGGCAATGCTCCCAAGACTTAGATTCTCACTCGATCCATTAAAATCTTCATATCCATCCTGCTTACCACCATGTAGGGTGGCTCCTTCAACAAAGATTAAGCGTGCCAACTATATTGCACTAATGTTGAGGAATGCAGGTGTGCACACCTCCCGTAGAACTTTGGACCAGAACCCATGATAAAGGTTCACAGACACAGAGATTGGACACTGATTGGATTGTGTTGGTATTTGGCCAAATTCCAGAAGACTTATTTTGGATACGCCTCGCTTATCCGAAGATAGTGAAGACGATGAACCCCTAGACCTATTCCATCTCATCACGATGAGGAATTGATGATGAATAAAATAGACTCAATTTTTAAAGGAACCTACAGTTACAATTTAGGATTTACACTATAAAATGTAGAAATAAGGTGAAGAGGGGTTACATTTTGTGAGGTCATTGACCTCTTGACATATTCTCTACCCCCCACCCTCCTGAACAGACTTGGTGCTTCAGATCTCCAATTGATGGTCTATATAATATCATAACAAGATACCCCGTTCCGATGGTAAGATTAATCCACCCCTCTTTTTCAAAATTGAAAAAGCTCAAACAAAAACACTGCAATTGTGGCTTTTCTTAATACGCACTGTCGAAGAACTTTGAAGAAACCTAACTGAACTTGTCACATAAGAAACTCTCCACAAACTTTCAGAGTATTTGCATGTATCCCGGGGTACTTTTGAGGAAAAAATCCAGTTCCAAAACTGCCAGAGATTATTCTTTTTTACGCATATTTAAATAATTCTAAAAAATTTCCAAAATTTGGCCAAAAATCACAAAAAAAGTTTTGTCTCAAAATTAGATGTAAAATTTATTTGAACCTCACAACTGGGTGTCATTGAAAGACCAATCATTATCTGCTCATATACACCAAAATCTACTGTCGGTGTGACCTTACAAATCAAAAGTTAACACTCTCAAATATGAAACAAAGTGGAAAGTGTCAAATAATAAAGGTCATTGAACCTTAACGTCCACTCTCCACCCTCCATGAGCTTAAGAAGACTTTGTGTTTTCAATGTCCCTAGTTGCGGTCTATTCCAAATATCACCATAACAAGACACCCTGGTCAATTACCGTGATTAAACCCCTTATCTCTTAGTCTATTAGTGTCGTCGAGGGAAACCCGTGTCGTCTTTGAACCTGCTGGACAAAATACCGTCAAGACTCAGAAGATTTCGCATGGATATAGCATGGATATTTATGTTAACTTATGCGCGTCATTTTTGAGTTATTCGCTGTGACACAGAGAACTTCTTAATTATAAATTGTGTGTAATTTTAATATGTAATTTTTGTTTTGGACATACCAAATTATTGATGACAAACCGCTTAAAGACCATTAATCTGTTTTAATTATTGTATGAAATTTAGATCACTTTGCACAAGGCTCATTTATATTTTATGTTGGAAAGGTATTTCTGACCTTTGAAGTCACGAGACGTCTAAACCTACTTCTAACCAGGGGCGTCAATCGCTACTCATGTGGGGGGGGGGGACATTGTAATTTGTCTGACGCCCCACCTCACCCCCCCCCCCCCCCCCCACCTCCCCCCGCTCTTCAGATTTTCGACCCGTCGGGTAAAAACAAAAATTGGATATACCCCCTACCCGGCGAGCGCAGCAAGCCCGATAATATTTTAAACTGTTTGTGATTTTAACTATGGTTTTCCCGTTCGGTTGTTTTTTTCCGCAATGTTCATCCGAATTTAACAATTGTTTTAGTTCAAATTCGCCCAAAAAATCTAAACTAACATTTGCCAACTCGAATTTCGTCTTTGGGCATCAACTTGAACCTGTTGCATTCTAACTCGTCAATGGTCGCACCTGTTTCGTCGTTAAATCAAATTTGTCGGTAAACAATTTGGTTGTACATGGCCAACCGCTTTCGTCATTGGTCATCCGGATTCATAAAATATATTCGAATCGTCGAATCGCCTGCATGTGCGGCTTCATATATCATGCTGCATTTTGTGGGCCTACCTATATGAAATGGCTCTTAATACAGATTTGGAAGTGACGTATGACGGCAAGTTTTGTTATTTATGTATCACTCAAAGGAAGGGTGGCACTCTAAATTACATTGATTTTAAAATTAAAAATTCGAAAGTTTGTGGTAGTGACAAATCAACACTCCAGATTTAATTTGGATCATATATATTTATGCTTTACATGTAGTTTAGCTCCTGTGCTGTCAAAATGATAAGACATATTTACTGTTTTTAATTAGAAATATATAATTATAATTGAAACAGTCAATCTTTTGCTTAAACACAAACTGTCTGATTTTGGTGCCAATCAAGTTGTTGCACAAATATATATTTGGTTTTTGCCCCGAAACACCTGACAATTGAAAAGACCAATTGTTTAAACCCCAATGACCCGGTCGGACTAAATTCATAACACAAGACGAAACTGAATGACCATAGGTTGAAATCGTTTGATTATCGACTATTTGGAATGTCCAAAGACGAAATCGAGTTTGCAAATGTACATTTTCGATTTTTTGGGACGAATTTGAACTAAGCAACTGTTGAATTCGAATGAACATTGTGCAAAACCGAACGGGAAAACCTATATTAACGTTTACCTTTTCAGTAGAAACTATGTACGAACTCAAGCGAGAGGGGCAGATCCAGCCCCACTCAAGCGAGGGAGACCAACTGAAAATGATAATTGGCGGCCGCGTAAATTGACGGCTGCGAAGCGCGGAACCCCTGCAATGTTCACTTTCCAAAACACATTTACTTATGCAAATTTGATAGAAACAATTGCAAATTGATAGCCACAATTTTTATTTTTTTAAGTGTTTCACCTTATAATGCTTACAGGTATATGATAAACGGTATTAAAAAAAAAAAAAAAAAAAAAAATAGGTTTGTTTTAAAAAAATACAGGTAAAGTGTTCACGGAGGGTTCATGTGTATTAAGCTGCGCCAGGGTGGGCACGGCAGGGGGTGTCCCCCATCCAGCGCGAAGCGCGGACCCCTAGCAACTGTTCACTTTCCAAAACACATTTACTTACTGCAAATTTGTAGGAAAAACTGTGACCTAGTGGTTTTCCACTTTTTATAATTCTTCTAGATATGATCATATGTCTTAAAATCTAGTGCTGGTTTAGGTTAGTTATTTTTTGAATATAAAAAATGTTATGAAGAGTTCATTATATCAAAACGGGCGCAGGGGTTGATGGGGCCCCTCCCGCGCTTCGCTTCGCCCTTACACTTTTCCCAAAAAAACACATTTTTATACAATTTTGATAGAACAATTTGAAATGTACAAGTGGCTAACTTTATAATGCTATCTACATGTAGATATGATCAACGATCTTACAAAATCGCCGTTCGATTGATAGCCGTTTTGGAAAAGATGTTAACGAGTAAAAACGCTTTCCAGCATTTTTTAAATGAGAATATGGCCCCACGATTTAAGTGTTTTGTATTAAAAACTTTTATAAAAAAATGATATCTTACGGGACCAACAATTTAGATCCTTTAGAAAAAGGTATTCAAGATTGCTCCTTCTACAGGGGTATCCACGAAAAACGTGTTCATGATACTGTGACCCCGAATCGATATCTTCATTGTGACCGAATTTTTTTCTGACATTAATCGTTTTAATATGCATTTTTTACACTACATCTTCTGCAAAAAATGAAAGAATCCGCTTTAAAAAAGGAAGCAGATATGAACGGTTTTCAGTAACACCTTACCATTTTTTTTTCTTCATTCAATGGAGTTCACACAGTAAACCACATTTTGTGCAGTGGCGTATCGAGGCAGTCGATCCAAGGGGGCAAAAATTTCAAAGTCGTCCAGCCAGAGGGGGGCAAATTCGTAAGTGTCCCGGTCTTTCTTCTTAATCCGGTCCAAACACTGTGGTTCCCAAATATGATCCAGCCAAGATGGGTAATACAACAACGTCTGGCTGCTTAGCTGAATTCCGCGCAGGTCCTTGTTTGTGCATGTTTGCTCCAACAGTGGACAGGACCAAGGGATGTTACATTGTCTGTGGTGCTTTCCTACAACCACAGGTAGTTAGTTCCTGTTGCTTCCAGGTAGCCACACCTCTGCAAGGAAAAACCTTAGATTCGGGGCCAATTCTGGTTCTCAATCTCTGTTGAGGCATCGCCATTCAGCCCATGAGGAGTCAGCTCCAGGTGGGGAGCATGCTCACCAAGGTTACATACCCAATAGATTATTTACTTGGTGATGGCAAGTCTTTCTTTCCATAAGGCGGACCCTCCGGTGACATCCTTAGAGGGACTGTCTAAAACACCCCAAGCTCCCTTCGCCCACCCTTCTCACTCCCTTTCACCTTCAAGAGGTTGGACTTTAGCAATTTAAGGTGGTTAGCAGCAGTATCTGTCAGGACATTAGGGTGTTTCACATTAGATACTTGGCAGCTAACGCTCTTGCATGCTCGCCTACACTGGACGGATGTCTGTCTGGTGGAGCAATTCGTGCCTAGGATGTATAAGTTTTCCCGTTGGTGTTGGAACGGAGGCATCCTGTAATAAGCCGAACAGGAGGCATTTTATTTTTAACGCTGCATCAAGCTTCTTCTTGGCATGGGTTGATCTTTTCCCATACAGGGCAGGGCATACTCTGCCACATGAGTTTTAACACAGGGAAAGTGCCGTCGATCTTAGGGTTATGTGGGCGAGCACCCCATCTTGTGCCAGTGAGTTTGTGTCCAAAGATGTTATTACGTGAACATACATTACTCTTTAGTCTTCTCGATGTGGGTCTTATAAGAGAGGTGCGGTCCAAGGTAACTCTAGGTAGACAGGGTATCACCAGTGCTCAAAGGGGTGTTCCAGACCAGGTAACTTTTAAGCTGGGACGTTTTACTTCACGGTTGCGTAGATGTAAATCACACCATTGTACACCTGTGCCTTTGATGAATTTGCACGTAGGTGGTTTTCCTCATAATAAGGAGTGAGTTCAATTCAAAGCTTTGGAGAGAGATCTCTCTTCAACAAACTGTGAAGTCGGCATCCTGTGCGCTATAATTCCAAATTCGTCTGCATAAATAAAAACGACAGGTTTCCTGCCTAGGTTGGTCGTGGTATAGAATGTTTTTTGAACAGGGAGAGGTGCAAGCAACACTCCCTTGTGGTATAGACCATTCTTGAGCTTAGGCCATCGGCTCTTCTTCGCTTCTAGCTGAACAAAAGGAAACAATCCGTTTGGCAGCAATTCCTCGGATAAGTCAGTCAAGCGGATGTCCGTGGTAATTTCCAGGATCTAATGGAGTAGGCATCTGTGAATTAACAGTGTCGTAGGCTTCTGATAGGTCGACGAACCACAGCTTCCGTTTACATACCCTTCTCGGAAACCATCCTCAATGTGTTGAGTTCAGGTTGAGTACTTGGCTTGGTGTTGATTTTCCTGGCCGGAAACATGCTTGTTCTGGGGGGGTATGAGGTTGTTCGTCTATCACAGGTTGCGATACGATTGATGCAGGAGGGACGTTCAAAGAAGTTTGTATGTATGGCTGAGGGGTGATATTGGTCTGTAGCTCTTGAGGGTTGGATGGATCTTCCCAGGCCTGGAGGAGTGCCATAACATGTTGCTTGCCTCCAGATCTGTGGGAAATAAGGCCAGCAATTGTAGAGCTAAAGAAGCCATTCCTTTGCTACTGGGCCGACGATTTTTTTAGATGCTCAGTTGAGATGTGTTCAAGGCCTACTGCTTTTCCTGGTTGAAGTTGCATTAACGCGATCCAATTTCTCCATGTTGAAGGGGCGAGTGAAAAACCCAGGGTCGCCGCTTTTAACCTATTATGCGTCATAGTTTGATCTTCTTGAGCGCTTCATTGCTGCCTTGCCAATTTAAAGCAGTTGGTGGGCAACTTGGTTAGGTTGTGGTTGGGTTGGCTGCGGTGGGGTTTCTGTTGGATCCCCTCGGAACATTCGGATGGTTAGAGATGCTTTCTTGCTGTTATTTTTTGTTTTTTGGGGGTTCATCATCGGTGGATTCAATTAAAAATATGCCAGGTTTTGATCTTTTCCTGGGAGATCCTCTCCAAAACGTCCTCACCTTAGCAGTTGTTTGTTTCAGCCGAAAAAAGGATCAGCTTCACAAACAATGCGAATTTTATACTCTTGATATTCAGCAAATTCCTTGGAAAGGGTCTGGTATATATTCCGTCCTAACAGGGCCTCCTCTGGGTTATGAATCTCCGGCAGTCTTGTTCACTAGGTTGGGCAAATTTGTAATAGTTATGGGGTTTTTTGGAGCAATCTCTCCACGTTTCTGATTAAGGTCATCAGTGAATCCTTGCCAGTTTGGTCCCGGTGATACGCTCCAATAAGTATAAACTTATTTATCTGTCTTATTTCTTAGTTAGCCTGGGTAGATCATCAGTGTTCAGACCACTGTTTTCCAATGATGCACAGGGATCCAGGACGACTGGGGACAACCAGGGGTTGCGATTTCATATACATGTAGATTGGACCGACGGCTTAACGTCCCCCGAAGGACGAGGTATTCTCATGGTCGTTTGCCAACACCAAATGAAGCCACGGGAGAGCGGGGAATTCCAGTTTTAATCAATACAGTTTACAGTTGTTAAAATTAATAATCTAATATAACCATGCACTGATTTATATTATCATGATTTCACTGGAATTATGATTTGCCCACTTTTACCCTTGTGAAGCAAAAGGTCAGAAAGTTACTATGAATACATCGAAAAAAAAAAACATACGGCGAATCTAATTTTTCTCTGTGGTCTGAGTCCTTTCACAGAATATTTCAACCCTAATTCTTAGTTGAGTAGGCCCTAAATATGGAATATTATAGGTACATGAGGAACTGTATTTTTGTGAAAATTTCTTTTACAAATCTTGCAACAAGGTTTTTCTAAATCACCAATGGTATGGGGATTCCAAAATAATGGGTGTTCATTTGTATAATGGTTGTTCTTGGATGTATTCTAGGGGGAAGGTTTATACAGGGGTCCAACCAAATATAAAATGAGGCAAAATGTGTTTTAAAGTATTACCATCATGTTCCGTACTTTCAAGGATTACAGAAAGGTATAGTTTGCCCTACTTTAGGGATAGTACAAGATGACAAGGCAAAACGGGTCAAGGTCACACTGGGGGTAAATTTTCAGATTCATCAGTTTGTTTTTAAAATGGTGCCAAAAGGTTTAGTCTTACTGTACAGAAGCCGGAAAATATACAGGTCGCTGTCAATGACGTTTTAATATAATTAAGAGGGCAAATATGGACGTGGTACACAGGGTCTACGGGAGACCACTAGTAATATCTGTAAGTCTTACTTTGAAACGTGGAAAACCACAAAAAATCCTATACATTTTTCTTCTTTATATGACCAATGGACCTAAAACAAGAGGTCGTAAATATGGCAAAACATACCTTTTTAGAAACCTTATGAGCAACGAACAGATTGGTATAAATTTTAAACAACAATTTGAAACACTTTTATTATTACCCTGTACAAACATTTTTACCTTCATCAAAACACCCAAAGAACCACATTTAAAAAAAATGACACCCATGATTTTTCAGACTTCATGAAATTCGGTATTGGTAAAAAATTTGGTGTCAAAATCTATATGAACAAAACTAAACCAAACCAATAATTACATTTGTCCCCATGGACTACAGGTTTTCTCAGTTAGTTTAAAACTTTTAAATTAAATTTCATATCTCGTTAAGTATTTCGTCCCATGAACATTATTGGTCAATTATATTTAAACCCTTGATCAATAAAATGAAACTTTATTTTCATGAATTTCGTCAAGGGCCAATTTCATTTCGTGGTAATCCATGACCCATCATCCGAATGTACAAAGCAATTTCGTCTTGTGGTATATAATTCACTTTTAGACCCTCAGTATAGTTCTCTCGATGTCTTGTAGAAAATACTGGCCAACACCCCAGTTGGGGTCAAACAGGTCATGGAGTAGTTGCGCATGTATTCAGCGGTAGTCTTGGTGATTTTTTACTGTCTTTAAGTTGTAGATGTTGCAATATAGCTTCTCTAAATTGGTATGGTTCAGTTAATTGGTAAGGATTTATGGGTAAGAGTTCCAGTCACGGATTGTTCTTGGTACGTAGGAGTATCGATAACAGTCTTTTTTTTTGTTGTAATTGGTACAAATGAGTTCTCGTGGAGAGGTCTGAGTGACGCTGGACGGCTGGATGTTTTCCTATGGGCAGGGATAGGTGACATTGTCGCGTCTGCTGGAGAACACAAAAGAAGCTGGTAGTTCTCCTTATAGATAGTGGCCTCCAGTTTGAGTTTCTCAACCATTTCAGTTACACAGCCAGGTGTTTTTGACTTACAGTCGTTGGTAATAAAGCGTGCAGCTCTTTTTTGAGCAGCTTCTATTTGTTGACGCGTTTTTGGTATAAAGGATCCCAAAACGGACGAGGCAGTATTTTAGCATCGGTCTTACAAGTGCCCTGTATGCTGTTAATTTAGTGGATTGATTACATGAGAAAAATTGGGTTGGGATTAAATCCCAAGACGGTTTGCTTTGGCAGTTATCTCCTGTATTGTGCTTGTTCCAGTTTAGATTATTTGTAATTGCACACACCCAGTATGGAGTGGACGTTCAGTTGTTCCACACGTATCACCACCCAGTGATGTATTGCAAAAGCTTGGGAGATCTGGATTGTCCATCTCATCAAAAAACACTTTTTGAGCTTGAATTTCAGTTGCCATTGCTTATCCCAAACACCAGTGTGTTAGATCTTGTTGGAGAATTTGCCACAAATCAGTAGCAACTTCCCGATATATAAACAGTCGTCAGCAAAAAAGACGTTAATGAGACTGAATTGTGTGGGTACATCGTTAATGTAGGCCAGGAACAGTAGCGGTCCAAGCACCGATACCCTCGAGGGGACGCCAGAAAAACTTCAGTCCAGGCCGATTTCTCGACACTGACAACCAACCCTTCTGAGTACGGTGCTTGATTTTTTTGTTTTTTTTTTTTTTTTTTTTAAAAGCCACTGATCCAAGCATATGTTTTGTTGTGAATGCCCATAGTTGTGTAATTTAGCTAGGAGACGATTATGGGGCACTACGTCAAAGGCTTACGAAGTCCAGGATTATCATGTCCACCTGGGATTATTGCGAGAGAAAACTTGCCAGGTCTGGTCTTGGAGTATAAGTGTGGATTCGCAGAATGCCTTGACGGAAAACCGGGTGTTTATCTGTAAGTATTGTGTGTTTGTTGAAGTGTTTCATGATATTGGAGGCATAATGTGTTCAAGGATTTTGCATGTGATACGGTAAGTGACACCGCGCACCGGATAATTTGAAGCAAAGGGTTCATCACCCTTTTTAAAAAATGGGAGCAATAGTAGCACGTGACCATATAACAGGTAGCTCTCCCGTGTCAGGAGATCTCTGAAAATAATGAGAGAAGCTGGAGTAATTCCTCAGCTGACAGTTTTAGGAGTCTGGCAGAGAATTCAGTCGGGCCAGAGGCCCTTTTTGGAGTCAAGATCTTTCAAGAGTTTAAAAACCCTTCTTCAGAATTACAAGTCCGGCATTGGGGTATGTTGGATTTGGAGGATATTGTTGGGGATGGACTGCTCTCTGTGTGAATACCGAAGAAAAATGCTCGTTCAGAATCTCAGCTTTTGTTTTATTGTCAGATTCAAGTCTACCATCTCTTTTCAGGGTAGGGATCCATTGTATCAATTTTAGACTTGTGATAAATGAATAAAACTTTTTAGAAGATTCCGAACACACAGTTTTAATATGCCTGTATGCGTTACGAGTTTCTTTACTGGTGTTTTTACGTTCAGTAGTAAATTTTGTAACTAGCACACTATTTAGCCTTTTTTGAGAATTGTACGCCCTTTGTTTACGTTTGTGAAGGCGTTTCAGCCTCTTGTTGATCCAGGGGCAACTGTTGCGTTTTGTGACAATTTTAGGGGAATGAATAAATCCATAGCGGTTTCAAAGGCATTTTTGAAATCATTGTAATAGTATTGACTAAGCAATCATTAGCAATGTTGTTCACGCAAACTGGGTAGACCAACTATCTCAGATGTTTTTGAGCGAATCAACATCAGCCTTATGGTACAGGAAAAACTTTCGCGGCTTTTGCCTTAATATACTTAGGTTGGTGTTCACGATATGACGGGTATGCCGTCATGGTCACTAATTCCTGGCACAATACAAAAAAACCTTTAAAAAGGGTATGAATTTGATGTGAAAAAGAGGTCCAACGTATTGTTAATCATGGTGGGTCCACGAACAAAACCTGTTCCATCCAAATCATGGCAAACTAACATCTGCCGGGAAAGGTTGGCGTAGGGGGCACTGGATTAACAGGTTAAGGAGGTCCCAAGTCACGCTGGAAGGTTGAAATCGACTGCGAGCCCCAATGTGCCCGTTTCCGAGCACTTTATTTTTTCAAGGGATTCCCGCAAGCTTCATTATAAGCAACAGTATTCCCAAATTGTTGGGATCTATAAAAGGACACATATTGTCAGGTCTTTGAACCTTGGATCGTTATGGTAACCCAACAGCTTCACAGTCAGAGTCGATATCATTCTGTGGGTAAGACACCCAGCCAAGTATCATAAAATGTGTTCAGAAAAAAATTATGTGGGCATTTTTGGTTACAAGCTGGCCAACCATGTCAGATCACACTGCTCATATGGTATAGTTTCTCATAGGCGTTGTGGCCAAAAATACACATTTATTTTTTTTATCTTTTTTCTTTTGGGCCAAAAAAGATGATTTTTGGCAAAAAAATGATTTTTGAGATGTTTTTATGTATTTGATATCTTCATAACAAGCTTCAGAAAATTACCAATCTGTAATTTGCACTATATTTACGTCTTAAATACACAAATAAAGATAAATTAAAATAAAGAAAATAAAAAGCATTGCCAAGCATTTAAGGTTCTTTTTTCTCAAAATATTGTTTATTTGAACTTATGTACACAACATGGTTAAGTAAGCACCAAAGGCATCAAAAAAAACAATAACACAGTTTTGTTTGACATTAAGTGTGAATGCTTTTACTTTTAAGTAGAAAGGACAGTAGTGATAACTAAAGGGGCAATCTAGGATATGTTACAAAGATTGGTGTATCATCGGATGAACATTAACATAGTTGATTTTGGTAGATTTAATCATTCCTAAGCCAATTAAAACGCCTCCCTTGGGGTGGCCAATAGACCTGTCTTGCGGATCACAGAGAAATTAGCACGGGAACAATTCACTACTGTTGATGGCACTATGAAGGTGGGTTTCGGTTCATTATTAGGTCTGGACTGTAATTCTTGATACAGGACTGCTAAAATCGGGGACTTTCCCTTTGATGCCATTTGAATTGAATCACATGCATTTCAGGATGCCGTGGCTTTACCTTTGTATTCTGTTGATTGAAACGGCTCTTTTTTACTGTGTTCTATGATTTTGATGACATACTACTACTACTATTAGACCATAAAAAAGTGTTTGATCTAGACCTATTTAATGTTAGGTCCACCAGTAGGATTGGTTGCGAGTCGTGAGGGGAAGATGCGGCCAAGGGGGACCAAGGTGGTCAATGGTCCCTGATAAGCATGAAAAGCTATGGCGATATTTCCAAGAGTGTGTTTGAAAATAATGAATTGCATAATTTGGCTTGTGCCACATTATACAAATCCAGGATATTCAATATTTTGAAGCGTTTCATAACTGGGCGTTGACACACTTCCCAGCATTCAACCATGGGGGACCATGCATTAATTGATCACAACAAATTGCCCTTTCCCCCATTGGCCGCTTTCTCGCAAATAGTACATGGATATTTCGGCTTATAGGGGCCAGGGTTGGGGTGCATTATCACCCGCTTGCATGAGCATGATAATAGACAAAATAATACATAAGTACTTGTTGGAGTGTTTGCGTTCAATGGCAATAGTGTCATAGTAAGTTAGGTTTGAGTCTAGCTATGATGTTTGAGTGAGCGGGTATATATTTGTACTTCAAAATGTGGTGGAAAATAGCAAAACACTGGGATTAATTGGTGCCATCATCGAATCGTATATGAAAAAGAATCAATGCTACCAATGTTTGGTTCAACTTCAAGGGTGAATCCATATATAGCAGTATCACTGTCTAACAATACTTTGCGTTTTTGTAATATCCAGTGTTATGAACAAGTAGGAAACAACCAAAATATGAACGATACACTTAGCTGGTAACTAGAGGTCACCTATCACAAGCCCGAGTAATTCCTACTTCCTACAGCCGGCCGTTGTCGCTCACGACATTGTAAAAATTACTCCATGATTGAGCTGGATATGGATGTTGCCAAAAGACACTACGTCACGTATCGATGCTATTGACGGTCACGATAACACGAGACCCGGGAACAAATTTGACATAGACCAAGAAGATTAAACCAAGTTTTCAGGCCTAACACAAAAACCAAAAAAAAACCAGGAAAATTGATGATGGTTTAAAATTTTTAAAAGTTTGGGGGGGGGGCCCCCCCCCCATCAGGTGGTGTCTAGAGCACCGTTAAAGTTTCAGATTCATCAGTTTGTTTTAAAAAATGGTGCCAAAATGGTTTTCGTATTACGTACAGACGCCGAAAATATACAGTCGCTTGTCATGACGTTTTAATGAAATTAAGAGGGCAATATGCCGTGGTCTTACGGGCTACGGGAGACCACTCGTCCTACTGTTAAAAGTCTTAACTTTGAAACGTGAAACACAAATCTATATACATTTTTATTGTATGACCAATGAACCTAAAAACAATAAGGTGTAAATATGGGCAAAACTATACTTTAGAAACCTTATGGGCAACCGAACAGATTGGTATAAATTTTAAACAATTTGAAACACTTTATATTACCAATGATACAAATTTTCCCTTATAAAACACCCAAGAACACATTTAAAAAATGACACCCATGTTTTCAGACTCTCCATGAAATGCTGTTTGGAAAAAACATTGGTGTGTTCAAAAAGTATCATATGAAAAAACTAAACCAAAACGTTTAATTACATTTCCCCATGCTACCTACAGGTTTTCTCAGTTAGTTTAAAACTTTTTAAATTAAATTCATATCTCGGTAAGTTATTTTGTAAGACCCTATTAAGCATTAATTGGTCAATTATATTAAAACATTTGATCAATAAACTGAACTGTATTTTCATGCAATTTCGTCAAGACCAATTTTAATTGTGATCCATGAGTCATCATCAGAATGTTATACAAAGACAAATTTGTTTTGGTCATATAATTTCACTTTTAGCTCAGTTAGTTCGGTCTTCGTGTATTGTCGAAATACTGGCCAACACCCAAGTTGGGGTCAACGTCAGGCGTAGTAGTTTGCCGCATGGAATTCGGTGGTTAGTCTTGGTGCTTTTACTTCTTTAAGTTGTAGATGTTGCAATATATAGCTTCTCTAAATTGGTCTCTGGTTCAGGTAAATTGGTAAGATTTCTGGGTAATGAGTACAGTCCACGGATTGTCTTGGTACGTAGGAGGAGTATCGATAACAGTCTTTTTTTGTTGTACTGTAATTGGTGCAAATGAGTTTCTCGTGGAGATGTCGTGCTTGACGCTGGGACCGTGTAGTAGTTTTACTTGGGCAGGGATAGGTGACCTTTGTCGCGTCTGACTGAAGAACACAAAGACGTCTGGTAGTTCTCCTTATAGAGAGTGGCTCCAGTTGAGTTTCTCAACCATTTCAGACTCAGTTACACAGCCAGGTGTTTTTGACTTGTAGTCGTTGGTAATAAAGCGTTGCAGCTCTTTTTTGAACAGCTTCTATTTTGTTTGACGCTCTTTTGGTATAAGGATCCAAACACGGACGAGGAGTATTCTAGCATCGGTCTAACAAGTGCTCTGTATGCTGTTAATTTAGTGGATTGATTACATGAGAACAAATTGGGTTGGATAAATCCCAGGAGAACGGTTTGGCTTTGGGCAGTGTATTCTGTATGTGCTTGTTCCGTTTAGATTATTTGTAAGCACACCCCCAAGTGGTCTGAGTGACTTTCAGTTGCTCAACGGATCACCACCAGTGTGTATTCAAAAGCTTGGGAGATCTGGATTGTGTCAATCTCATAACAAAACACTTTTTGAGTGAATTTCATTTGCGCATTGCTTGTCTCCCAAAACACCCAGGTGTTTAGATCTTGTGGAGAACTTGCTGTGTAGCAAATAATTCTTATTAGCAACTTCGCGATATATAACACAGTCGTCAGCAAAAAGACTTACTGACGACTGAATTTTGTGGGTAAATCGTGTATGAGGCAGAACAGTAGCGGTCCAAGCACCGTACCCTGAGGGACGCCAGAAAATAAATTCAGTCCAGGCCGATTTTCGCCACTGCCAACAACCCTCTGAGTACGGTGTTTGAGAAAGCCAACGGATCCAAGCTATGTTTTGTTGTGAAGCCATCGTGTGTATTGAGCTCGGAGAGATTATGGGGCACTACGTCAAAGGCTTTGGAGACGTCCATTGATTATCATGTCTAACTGGGACTTATTGTCGAGAGAACTTGCCAGGTCTTGTTTGTATTGTGAGTATAAGTTGTGATTCGCAAGAATTGGCCATTGACGGAAACGGGGTTTATCTGAAGTATTGTGTGTTGTGAGTGTTCATCGATAATTGGAGTGATAATGTGTTCAGGGATTTTGGCATGTTTTATACAGGTAAGTGACACCGGATGATAATTTGAAGAAGGGTTATTCTCCCTTTTAAAAAATGGGAGAAAGAAATATTAGCACTGCGGACCATGTAACAGGTAGCTCTCCCGTGTCGAGAGATCTCTTGAAAATAACTGAGAGGAGCTGGAGCTAATTCCTCAGCTGCCAGTTTTAGAGTCTGGCAGATGATTCCATCCGGGCCAGAGGCCTTTTGGAGTCACGATATTTCAGAGTTGAAAACCCATTTCAGACAGAAATTACCAATGTTCGGCATGAGGGTATTTGGATTTGGAGATATTGGGGATGTGACTGCTTCCTGTGTGAATACCGGAAGAGAAAAGGAAGGAAACTGATGTTCAGAATCTCAGTTTTGTTTATGTCAGATTCAAGTCTGCCATCTCTTTTCGGGTAGGGATCCCTATGTATCAATTTCGACTTTTGATAAATGAATTAAAACTTTTTAGAAGATTCCGAACACACGTTTTAATATATCGCCTCTGTATGCGTTAGAGTTTTCCTTTAATGGTGTTTTAGTTCAGTAGTAAATTTTGTGTAAACTAGCACTACTATTAGCCTTTTATGCAGAAGTGTACGCCTTTGTTTACGATTTGTGAAGGCGTGCAGGCCTTGTTGATCCAGGGCAACTGTTGCGTTTTTGTGACAATTGTAGAGGGAATGATAAATCCATAGCGGTTTAATGGATTGAAAGTCATTGTACTAGTATTGACTAAGCAATATTAGCAATGGTTGTTCAATAAATGGGTAGACCAATCTCTCAGATGTTTTTGGCGAATTCAAACATCAGCCTTATGGTAAAAGAAGAAAAACTTTACGCGCTGTGTGCTTAATATACTTAGGCTTGGTGTTCACGATTAATGACGGGTATGCGGCCTGGTCACTAATTCTTGGCACAATACAAAATGAACCTTCAACAAGGGTAGAGTTGATGTGAAAAAGAGGTCCAACGTATTGGTTAAGCCTGTGGGTCCACGAACAAAACTGTTCCAATCCCCAAATCATTGGCCAACTATCAACAATCTGCCGGGAAGGTTGGCGTAGGGTGCACCTGTTTAAACAGTAAGGATGGTCCCAATTCACGCCTGGAAGTTGAAATCGCCTGCGAGCCAAATGTGCCGTTTTCCCAGACTTTATTTTTTCAAGGGATCCCGCAAAGCTTCCATATCGCAACAGTATTCCAAATGTTGGGATCTATAAAAGGGACCCGAGTGTCAGGTCTTTTGAACTGGATCGGTATGGTAACCCCAAAGATTCACAGTCAGAGTCGATATCAGTTCTGTGGGTACAGACAGCCAGCCAGTATCATAATGTGTAAGAAAAAAATTATGTGGGATTTTTGTACAAGCTGGCAACCATGTCAGATCAACTGTCATATGGTAAGTTTTCATAGGAGTTGTGCAAAAAATACAAATTTATTTTTTTGGCATGTTGGGCCAAAAAAGATGATTTTTTTTTTGGCCAAAAAAAATGATTTTTGAGATTTTAGGTATTTGGATATCTACAAAAACAAGCTTATCAGAAAATACCAAATCTTGAATTTAGACTCTATAGTTACGTCTTAAATAACAAATTAAAGATTAATTAAATAAAGACATAAAAGCATGTCCCGAGCATTTAAGGTCATTTTCTCAAAAATAGTGTTTATTTGAACTTTATGATGCACATAACCTGTTTAAAGTAAGCACCAAGCCATCAAAAACACAATAACACAGTTCGGTTTGACCTAAAGTGAATGCATTGACTTTTAAGTAGAAATTACGTGAGTGATAACTTTAAAGGGGCAATCATTAGGATATGTTACAAGGATTGCTATATCATCGGATGAACATTAAATAGTTGATGTGGTAGCAAATTTAAATCTTCTAAGCGGCATTTTTAAAACGCTCCCTTGGGGTGGCCCATATCCCTGTCCTTGGCGAGGATCACAGAGAAATTAGCAGGGAACAATTCACTACTGTTGATGGCGCTATTGAAGGGGGTTTCGGTTCCTATTATTATGTCTGGACTGTAATTCTCGATACAGACTGACTAAATCGGGGGACTTTTCCCTTTGATGCCATTGAAATTGATAACCATGCATTTCGGGATTGCGGGCTTTACCTTGTTGTAATTTCTGTTGATTTGAAACAGGCTCTTTTTTACTTGGTCTAGATTTTGAGAAACATACTATACTAGTATTAGACCCAATAAACTAAAAGTGTTTATCTAGACCTATTTAAGTTAGGTCCACCAGTAGGATTGGTTGCCGAGAGTAGTTGAGGGGAGAGAGAAGAGGCGGCCAAGGGTGGACAAAGGTGGTCATGGTCCCTGATAAGATGAAAAGATATTGGATATTTCCAAGAGGTTTTGAAATAATGAATGCATAATTGGTGTGCCACACTTATTACAAATCCAGGATATTTCACTATTTTGAAGCGTTTCATAACTGGGCCTTGACATTCCCATGCATTCAACATGGTACCATGCATTACATGTCCAACAAATTGCCTTTGCCCCCATTTGGCCGCTTTCTCGCTCAAAATTACATGGATATTTGGCTTATAGGGGCCCAGGGTTGGGTGCTTAATCACCCGATTGCATGAGCAGGATTATAGACAAATATACATTAGATATTTTGTTGAGTGTTTTCGTTCAATGGCAAAATAGTTCATAGTAGGTAGATTTGAGTCTAGCTATGATGTTTGAGTTAGCGGGTATTATATTTTGTACTCAAAATGTGTGAAAAATAGCAAACACTGGGATTTAATTGGTGCATCAGCGATAGTAATGAAAAAGAATCAATGCATACCAATGTTTGGTTAATTCAAGTTGTGACTCCAAGTATATAGCAGTATCACTGTACAACAATAATTTGCAGTTTTTGTAACTACATTGATTATGACAGGTAGGAACACAAACCATAAATAGAACGATACATTAGTGGTAACATAGAGGTCACCTATCACAAGCCCGGAGTACTTCCTGAATTCATACAGCCGCCGTGTCGCTCACGGGACATTGGTAAAAATTACTCCATGATTGAGCTGGATATGGATGTTGCAAAGGACACCTACGTCAGGTATCGATGCTATTGCGGTCACGATACACGAGACCCGGGGAAAAATTTTGACATAGGACCAAAAAGAAGATTAAACCAGTTTTCAGGCCTAAAAAACACCAAAACACCAGGAAATTGATGGTAATAATGCACTCAGGTGGTGTTGGAGCACGTAAGCGAGTCAGTTCGGAGGGTATTTGGTGAAAAAGATGGAGCGTTTGAAGAGCACAATCAGGATGGCGAGGTGGAGAAACCAGGAGAGGCACGCCAGTCCTCGAGCATGCGCAGACGTTGTGCAGTATGTATAGGGCCATGACAAAAGATAGATCTGTAACATCGCAACAGTAAATCCAGATTTTTTTCGTTTTTCCTTTGTGTATTATACCAAGCACAAAGAATACAGATCAAGATTAGGAAAAAAAGACTAAAGAAATAAAAATAATGATACAAAAAGAAAGAAAGATTTAAATGAAAGAAAAATAGGTGATGAAAGAAAGAAAGAAAGGTAAATAGGTTGATTATGAAACTTTGACTGATGTTGTAGGTCTAACTCTAATCTTAGCCACGGCTTATACATACACCACAAGATACGAAATATACTGAGATAAATGTGAAATAAAGCCAAAGACGAAGTGGTTGGTACATTCAGAGGATGGGCCATGGGTGTGAGAACCAAATATTAAATGATTTGACGAAATTGTTGCACTAAGTTTATTTTGATGCAAAGTTTAATATAATTGACAACAGACGAAATCGTTATAAACAACGCACATTTTATTGGGACAGAAAAACCAACTAACGAGATATGAAAAAAGAATGAAAAATGTTTTAAAACTAACTGGGAAAACCACATTAAAGTAATGGCCAAGGACTATAGTTCCTTTCATGATGGAGTAATTACAGAAAGCAATCATCCACGCCCATGTATTGAATGGAATTTCAAGCATTCAGTTTTAAACAAGAAACAAAGAATGGAAAAGGTAATATAAAAGGTAAAGAGGTAAAAGTCCGGAGTGTTTTCACAAAATATTTAAAGGAAAATTCCAACCCTCTATATTGATTAAAAAAACGATAATGTGTTATTTCCTAAAATGTGTCTTTTCATAATTTATTTGCAGCATGAAAAAGAAAAACCATGATTGTTTCGTCAGCGGTCGGCCGTAGCGGGTCGGCCGCGCATTTTTAAGGTTTTAACATTAAAATTCCAGTTCGGAGAATGACCATAACGCAAGTGGCGTAAGCTTTATTGTTTGTTTTAGAAGTATAATTTTTCTTTATATAGTAACGACCCGCTCTAAATGCGCTGGAGTTGGGAAATAGAGTGCACGTGCCTGGCCGTTGCCAGGAAAAGTACAAAATGGTCTATACGATCTCCAAAAAACTAGCGTCATTTATCAAAACCATAGGCCCTTGCACTGAAATCAAGTCTATAATCCCCCTAGATACCGCGGTTAGGCGCCGTGAAAATTTTGGAAATTCAGGGTCACAAAGTTATAAAAGTAACTGTCATTGCCCGCATTGATTTTTTCAGACGACGGAAGGGGCTACGGCGAACGCGCGACCCCGGATCCTCCATTGGCTCATCGGGCGATAGGCCTTAGTAACAAATCATTGGGGGAGCATTGATATTGTGTCCCCCCCCCAAAAAACGTGCGGGGGGGGACATGTCCCCCTCGCCCCCCCCCCCCGGATTGACGCCCATGCTTCTAACCATACAATTCATTCCCCCAGGGAATTCTTCCCCTGGGTCTGACAGGGGCGGGAAAGGTAAATATAAGTTCCAAATTGCACAAAAACGGTCACATTTTAGCCAATAATTATTTTCTATTTTCATCATCAACTTTTAAAGGTACGTTCCTATCAATTTACCACTTCATTATTTACCAAGTACCGCGCAATTCGCATTTACAAATTAAAGGCTTATTCCTTAATTTAACTATTAAAGGACTATTTCTTCATTTACCATTCAAAGGGCCATTCCTTCTTTACCAATTGGTCATCCCCTTCCATTTATTTCTCAATTAAAGAGGGCATCCCATCATTTCCAAAGAAAAGGACTACTACTGCTCTAACCAATTAAAGGCTATTCCTCCATTAAAAAAGTAAAGGGCTCATTCCTTTATTTACCATTAAGGTTATTCCTCATTTATTGATTAAAAACTATTCCTTTAATTTAAAATTACAAGGGCATTCCTTTCAATTTTATCAATTAAAGGGCATCCATCTTTAAAAAATTAAAGGCTATTTCCTTCATTTACCTTTTAAAAGGGTTAATCATTCTTTTATCAATTAAAGGGATATTCCTTCGTTTTATCATCAAAGGGTGCATGTCCTTTACTTACCAATTCAAAGGGCACCCAGGGCACTTCCTTTTATGTACCTTTTAATAATAAAATAATATAATAATAATAGCAGAGATTTATATAGCGCCGATGCTATTGCCCCTCTTTAAGCGCTTTCACAAATGCCGCTGATCCTTTTGCCCAACCATACCATAACCATTTCGCATTTCGCATCATTTCAAGGAATGCAGCAGATGATCGGATCAGCGGTCTTTTAATTCCCTTAATAACAAACATACATCGAGATAACCATCGCCGGCCGGGACCACTTCCCAATATCGCAGGGGTAAATCGGGACAACCAGCGGTTAATTTCTTGTCTAGGGAATTACAAGATATCTGGAATCTCCACAGGGCTCGAACGCACGCCATACGCATTTTATATAGCATACACTGGAGTCGAGCGCATACCTGATTGAGCTATCTTGTCCGTTAACATTTAAAGGGCTATTCATTTACAAATGAAAGGAACTTTCTTCATTTACAAATCAAAGGGGCCATTCCTTGTCCTTCATTTTAAACTTTTAAGGTTCATCTATTTTTTTTTTTTTTTTTTTACCAAGTGGTCATCCCTTCATTCATTTAACCAATTAAGAGTCATCCATTCCATCGTTTACAAATTAAAGGCTATTCTACTAACTAGCATCACCAATTAAGGGCATAGTCATTTATGTTCCAAATGTTAGGGCATGTTAAAAGTTTTTGGACCACTGTGTAAGGCTTAAATTGACCCTATTGACACAGTGACACCATAATTTGAGAGGACTAACTACAAGACTCATATAGCGGGTCCAACCAACTACCAAAGGTTTCAAATACATTTTCTGTAGTGGGGATGAACGATATTGTTTGACCCCGTCATTGCTCCCACTGGTAATAATCAGGCGATGGTGGCCAAGATAATTGTATTTGGTCTCACCTACATGGAGCATGTAAATCTGTCTTTTGCTTTGGGGCAAATATGTAAAATCCAGTGTAATTTAGCACTTAGAAGCGATATTGCACCATCTTTCAATCTAAAATTGAAATTTATCCTGCGGCAATGCACTTCTGAAAAGCTTGCATTTGAATTAATCCCTTGCTCTTTGTTTTGCTTGCCCATGATCATTTTTCACGTATTGATTATTTTTTGTCTTATTTAACACACTGAGCTCCGTTCCCTCCCTTGGCTACGTGAACGGTGAAAAGCATCCACGTTTTTTCCCCTTAAATCTTTAAGTCATTTTATTCGGTACTAACATTAAGTGTATACCCCACTTTAGCAACCTCTTCCCCCTTTGTCTAGTAGTATTTAAGTACTTTCGTTCTGTAAGTCATTTTTTTGTGTCTGTCGGTGTTTCGACGTTGTCTCGTCCTTTTGTTTGGTCTTCAGTATATTGTTTGTCTGTTATTTTTGTCATGACTGATTCTTTACATAATTTAACCGTCAAACCATTTGCCTTAACAGCCTAATAACAATCGATGTCTAAAAATACACCTTTGATGAAACTGATGTACCAACTCCAACATTATCCCGTGTAAATACTTACCAGCGACAACATAAACACCCCCAAACCCAACATTAGTATTCTAACCTGTCATTAGGTTAATTCAAACATTAGAAGCCTTAATAATAACATTCCAATGACATTGTAAATTTCTTATCTATTTTCCATCAACATTTTGACAATATAGGGTTTTGCCCGAAACCTGGTTTAACCCCGACATTGACCGCTCATTAATTAATATTGGTGATTTCGCAATTGAGAATTGTATAAGGCAGACAGGATAGGAGGCGGCGTTTTCCTTATTTATTAACTCTAACATAAATTACAGTAACCGTCCCGACCTTTCGCTAACTATTCTGACTGTGATTCTCCTTTGTTGAAGTTTACGATAACTCCATCAACATTATTGTTGGTATAATTTATAAACCCGAATATGTCAATTTCAATAACTTCCAGTTGATAGAGTTCTGAATCCAATTTCCAATGAAAACAAAAGATGTTATATATGGGTGTTATACCCTTGACCCTGCTGACACATAACAATCACCTGATTCTAAAGTCATAATTTTATCAACTTGCTTCTTTCCAGATTTCATCCCATGCCTGACAGGCAACCAGGTATTAGGCCTAAAAATATGGTCAAATGACTGCAACTCTCACGACAACATTTTACACCAATGCTTGACAACCAATCCAGTTCAGGTGTTATTATCACAGCCCTCTCTGTCATTACCACCCCATCTCCTTACTCAAGAAAATATAGGCATAATAATGAGCCATCTACACCGCTTACAAGAGCGTCACGTCAACTCAATCCAAAATAACATCAAAGGTCTGAACAATGCCCTCTCTCTTATAGATTGCCAATTCATTAAAGACAATCCCGATCCAGATTAGCTACAATGAATTTTAACAATAAATTTTACAGAACTCTTCAATATTCCTGTCCTATCAAACCAAGATTATCTCTAGACGTAACTTACCCAAAAAACCTTGGATTACCAAGGCCTATCAATCACTTAAAACACACGGTAAATTGTACAAAACCTATATTGCTAAACCGACACTATAATAAACTAAAAATTAATACTACCAGAATCATCTATCTTTACTTAGACTCAGTAAAAAACATACATAGTAATAAAATTGAAATATAAAATAATACTAAAAAGTGTGGCAAAAATACTTTAACGAACACTTGGACGCAATAAGAAATCAAGTTACCTGACTTCTTCAACGACCACGGGGATAAGTTAACCGATTATAAGTGATGCAGAGAACTTTAACACTTTTTTTGCTAACAATTGGTAACAATTGCTTGCGATAAAATCTTGATTCCGTCCCAAGGAGTATGCACCACCTTTATCATCTTTTAATAATCCACATAGCATGTTTATTTATCCAACTTCTGCTGCTGAAATTGAAAAAATACATCACATGAAAAACCGCAACAGCATGCCGCGATTGAGCAGTTAACAATCTCTTAACAATTATTCCCACCATCATGAGGTCCTTTGCCATATTTTATAACTCTTTTTCTACTGGCAGGGTCCCATCCTTACTAAAGAGGCTTATGTTATAACGGTCTTCAAAGCCGGTGATAAGTACGACTTTACTATTAACAGACCAATTTCAAATCCTACCACTCCTCCAAACTTACTTAAAAGATTGTTTTAGCAGTCTGTGTATTTGACTTCATAGCCCGTCCCATATACTCAACCTCCGCCACATTTGGTTTAAGGCCTACACCGATCGACTACATGGTGCAATTAATGAGCTTGTTATTGCGCCATATAGCCAAAATCTTGACCAAACTTCACACCAGTGGTATTTTTGTTCTTGATTTAGCAAGCTTTGGAGACCATAAACCAGGAGAGTCTGCTTCATAACGCAAGAATAGGATCAGAGGCCTTGCCAACCGTTGGATTAAAATTAACCTCGCGGGTAGAACAAAGGATTTCATTCAAGCACCTCTTATCTGAAACTAACAAAGGTCCATATTTTTAGCCACAGGAAGCAGGCGGGGACCCAGTGTTCTTATTAGATAGCAAGGACCTCCAGCATCTCCAAAAGACCCCAGGGGAGGAGGAGGTGCAGACGACACAAATATTTATTCGCACATGCAGGATCCAAAACATGGGGAAACAAGTATAAATACTGAATTAAGCAAATGGCCAAGGGGTGAAAACTAAATACGGTAAGCTCCACCAGGACAAACATGACAAGATGGAAAAAGAAGACATAACAAACCAGACCTGCCCCCTAAGCGGAAAATAGATAATCATTGCATGCCAGCAAGTGAGACTACTAAAGTTCGAGGCCTCTCTTTGATGACAATTTTCATGACAATCACAAACACACATGGGGTCGAAAAGAGGGTCTAATTACAATTGTATAATTCGTAAGGTTCGTCCGTTCCTCCCTCTGAGTCACTGAACACATTATATCCTTCTCTTATTCTACCTGTATTTTTCTTATGGGCAAAATGATATAGGCCGACCTCAGCAATTCCAATCCTTGACCGCTATTTCTACTTCTACTTCAAAAAAAATTATAAACATCGTACTAACCTATATGGCTTCTCATACTGACCCCTTGTTTTCGGTCTCTTAAAACACACTGCAAAGATTTATGACATCTACAACTAAACTACCGCTTGCATCTTTTAATGTTCCGATATCACTCCATGACTCCTCCCCAATTACCTCATATCTGAATGACTTCTTTCTTGTCACACCTTCTCATCACTAGAATACTAGACATGCCCAAACTTTTTCATCAAAAACGAACACCGTTCTGCCAGAAACACCCAAACCAAGTTTCCAAGGGCCCGCTATTTTGAAAAACCTACCGGATCACCTAAAAATTCCCCTTCCTTTGCGTCTTTTATCAAAACTAACTAAAATAACTCAGAAGTTTCTACAACAATGCCCTCTCTCCATACTCTGTTATCCAATTTCTGCTTTCAACTTTTGGTTTTCCCAGTTTGAAAATTTGCAGTCGGTTGATCTTGTTTATTCCCTGTCCGTCCTGTCTTGTTATTTTGTCATAGTTGTCGTACTCCAAACACTTGTCTTGTCCTTTTTTTGTTGTTTGTTCTTCGTTGTTACGTGACCCCACGTTAATGTTGTCTGTGTGGTTTTCAATCAGGACCATTTTCCCTCCTATCATCGTTCTCTCCAATATACAATTTAATTTCTTTTATTAAATTTCCCTTTGCCAACTATACTTAGTGTATTTTGTATTAATCGAGTTTACCAAGTAGAGTTTCTGGGAAATGTATGTTCGTCCATCTTAGTCAATATTTAAACTGTAACATTTTTTTTTTCAAGGGCACTACAATCCCCCCACGCTATGCGTGAGCAGTGTCCTCATCCTCAATCACTTGCCTTTCTCAGGCATAATATATTCTATATTGCATATTTGCTTTGTTTAATTATGCCATAATTATATATCTATATTGTATATTTGATGTTGCGATGGAATAAATTTGATTGATGGCATTGATAAAATGACATCCATTGCGCGAGTTCACATTGGTGTGTTAACACACAATAGGCCTTGTTATTCGTGTTGTCTCCGCATTAAGACTAGCTGTGAATTCTTATCTTCAACAACGACCCATCTACTGTACCGTACCACATGCAAGGGAAATGGCGTGCAGCATCACGCGTAGATCGGAACCGCCGAGCCAAAGACAGTGCATTTTATATCTCTTTTAAAGCTAATGGGAATTCGCGATGACGAAAAAATTAGCACAGATGGCCCTTTTAACATCTTTGGTGCTTGCATTTATTTAAAACCATGGGCCCGAAGTATGGGGATTAAATTTCAATATTAGTACTAATATGCTGACGTTTCATTGCTCCGAAAGGTTTTTCGTCCGAACGGTCTTTACTCAGAACACATTGAATTAAAATTTTGACACCAACACCGCTACAGAATCCCTCGCCATCTGGTGTCAGAATGCTTCTTAATCCCTGTATTTGTCACAGGTTAGAACCCCCCAACGGCGGCCTAATTTTGAAGAAATAATTGTTTTCGAATTTTATAAAGTAAAATAGAATTGAGTCCGCCTCTCTTTTCAACTATTTTATTTCATAAGTTCAAACTCATCTACGGAAAAAAATTCGCCTCGCTGAGCTATAAGTGGAATGTTGCAATCACGAACGAATGTCTGAGACAATGCTTTGGCACAATCAGTGCGTCGTCTTTCATATAACTATGATTGTTAAAACATGGATGAGAACCGTTTTTGGCATTATGATACGGCGATATCTATATTTGAACCGCCGTGAAAATCCGATTCTGTGGGCTTAGGGGTTGTGGAACAACCAACCGTGTGTTGTCAAATTTATTATTTTTTTGATCTAAGTTTTTAAAAAACGACCACGTGTTCAATAGGCAGACGTCCCACGATTTTGTACTGTTGCATGCCCCTCTACCAATTAAAGACACTATTAGTGATATTTCTCTAAAGAGTTGAAATATTTGAAATTTGCAAATGGAATAACCTAAAAGCGAGGATAAGTCCTGTAGAATTCAATAAGTTTATGTTGTTGAATATTGTACAAGGAAGAAAACATAGACAAACCAACGATTTTCGAAGATATGAATCGCCATTCATACGTCCGGCGAGAATAACTAAAATATCCGATACTTTGGGTCTTATTAACACCTGCAGGGTTGTGTTACGATACATACTTGTTACAACATACAAAAACTGATTTTTGATAGTTTTTCCTCGATTGAGCAATCACTGATATTACCTCAAAGCGTTAATCAATATTTCAGTTTTAAACAAGAATCATGAATTTTATATTACATTGGTCTTAAATCATATAGGATACACTGTTAAAATGTCCTAACTTTCTGCCTTCGTACTTCAAATATTCAGACTTTTTTTGAAACGGTAATTCAGCTGAATACGGAACAAAAATAGAGCGTATGGCAGCAAAATTTTCCACTATAATAATGATGTGACAAACAAATAAAATAGTGAAGTTTTAGGACCCTCTCGTCAAGCGACGTTGTCTATTGTACATGTATTTTGTCCAAATAATGAGTTATTTTGTCCACTGATATCCTAATGCGAGATATAACATTGATATGTATTAAGGCCAATAAGTTCTAATATAATTATTTGTATTTAAAGTGGTTAAAGGTCAATGGCCCCATCGCTAATAGACTCGTCCCCAGAAAGCCCCAGATTTTACCGGAAGTGTCAACATTTGGTAATCAGAAGAAGGCTACTATTTTTCCTAATTTACCCGGGAAATCTAGTGCAAAGGATGTTTTGGTTTGGAAGTTATGAGCGAAAATTGCCCCATTGGTCGGACCAAATTAAAGGCCGGACTCAGAGATTTCCTGAGGAGGGCGCCCTCACATTTCCAAAAAAAATCGTGTTTTTTGCATGTCCTAATGCGTGTCCATATACTATCACTGTGTGAAATTGCTAAGCTTAAATCCGAATTCCTTGATATAGAAAATCCACAAACTTTGTTAGAAAATTACGGATTCCGGAATTTTTGTTATATCACAGTATCCTATGGGACGAATACTACACATAAATGTTTACTGATCAAAAGAAAAAATCCGATTCATCTCAAATTTCGGCATTGTGCATTTGAGTTAGCTATCTTTAAGTTCTAGTTGGACTATTTTTCATTATTACACAAAAAAAATAATATTTCGAAATCTCTGAGTCAGGACTTTTAATTTTACAAAGTACTTTATGGAGGATTACAAAATCCCGTGTTAGCTCTCGCATCAAAAACCGGATTGAATATCGGCGCGAAAACTTTGCAGATGGGGTTTTGGAGTGAAGGCCAATCTATTAAGTTGAAAACTCATATCCTTAAATCGGCTATCCCCCTTAATCAAGCCATGCATTTCACACGTATTGTATAGAAATAAAACACAAATTGAGTGCCTCTGATTTTCCTGTCTAGTTTTTCTTTTAGCATTGTTTCCTACAAAATGTTAATCATAGTTACGTTGACCGTAATTACAATCATCATAAAATTGTGTAATTATATTACGTTAATCGAAATTACGGTAACCAGTTTCATAATTACGTTAATAATAATTACCACAGATAATTATGTTAATAATTCATTGTAATTCTTATATTTATGGTAATACCACGTGTTGATCATAATTAAATATGGTAACTAATTACTTTGATCAATGTTATTATATCATGATTATGCTAATAATTATGTAATAACCAAACCATAATTGTTATCCATAATTATATTAACCATAATGATTACAATAACTAATTATAATTCGTAACCATACTCAATTACATTGAACATAATCCCATTAATCATAAGCAATTATGTTAAAACATAATTAACATTATCATAATTACGAGAATCATAGTTATGTTAATTCTAATTAGTTTAATCATAATCGAATACGTTAAAAAAATTACATTAATCATATTTACGTTAATCATACTAAATCACCTTAGTCATAACCAATGAGTTATTCGTAATACGTACTTTAACTAGCATCAATTTGTTAACCATAATTACGTTTATCATAATCAATTACGTTAGTAATAATTACGTTCATTATAATCACACGAACCATAATTACTCCATCACAATCAATAAAATTGATTATAATTAACCTTAAACAAATGCGTTAATCATAATAGTTAAACATCTTGCAGATGGGTTTTTGGAGTGAAGGCCATCTATTAAGCTGAAAACTCATATCCTTAAATCGGGCCATCCCCCTTTTAAACCCTCGTCTTACCAAGGGGGGGGGGTGGTTACCACCCCCCCCCCTACCGAAACTTCGCCCCGGTGCGCTAAAACCCTAAAAAAAATCGTAAAAAGCTTCTAGGTAATGTTCTCTCATCTTTCCGGTCATTTTAGCGAAAAAAATGTGAAGGTAGTACCTTCACCGGGGTAGGGTATGCCGTCCAAAGTCGAAGGGTAAGGGGGGTGGTTGCCACCCAAGGAATTTTAGATGGATTTTTGAAAATATTATGCACAGTGTGCCTCTAAACTCTATATTTATGTAAAAAATAGCCAATTGCCATCATTTAGAGTAAACGCATGAAAATCCGCCATTCATACACGCTTTTTAGCGCAAATTGGATTTAGCTATTTTCTGTGAAAAAATGCCAATTTGGCCGTCGCGCGGACTTGTGACGTCATTGTGACGAAATAAGAGGATGTATGTACTTATTTTTGTATTTCAATGGAAAGAGGAGGACCATAGCTATCCACTGTATCACATCATAGCATCGGGTGCTTTATAAAAATTCTCGAAGGGGGGGGGGGGGTGGTAAACCCCCCCCCCCTTGGTAAACCGTGTTACAAAAAAAGATTGGTAAGACGAGGGTTAATCAGCTTCATGTACTTTCACACGTATTGTATAGAAATAAAACACCAATTGGTGTTGATTTTCCTGTCTAGTTTTTCTTTTAGCATTGTTTCCTACAAAGTAAATATAGTTACGTTGACCGTAATTACAATCATAGAAATTGTGTAATTTATATACGTAATCGTAATTACGTTAACCATGTTTCATAATTACGTAATAATAATTACCACAGATAATTATGTTAATAATTATGTAAATCTATATTTAGTGAAGCACAGGGTTGATCATAATAAATATGTTAAATACTATTTACTTTGATTCAAGTTATATAATCATGATTATGCTAATATTATGTCATAACCAAACCATAATTGTTATCCATAATTATATTAACCATAATGATTACAATAACTATTATAATTCGTAACCATACTCAATTACATTGAACATAATCCCAATTGAATCATAAGCAAATTAGGTTAAACATTAATTACATTAATCATAATTACGAGGAATCATAGTTATGTTAATAGAATTACGTTACTCATATCAATACGTTAAACAATTACATTAATCATCTTACGTTAATCATTACTAAATCAAATTAGTCATAACCAATTACGTTATTCGTAATAAGTTACATGAATCACAATCAATTTGTTAACCATAATTACGTTTATCATAATCAATTACGTTAGTAATAATTACGTTCATTATAATCACACGAACAGAATTACGTCAATCACAATCAATAACATTGATTAAATTTCCTAACACTAATTACGTTAATCCATAATTAGTTAACATATTATGTTAACCATAATTGATTACGTAACCATAATTACGTTTACATAATAATTACTTTTAAATCATTAATTATGTTACCATAAGTACGTAAATCGTAATTACAATTCATACCTCAATTGCTAGATATAATTACGTAATTCATAATGTTATCCAATTATATAATTTTTCATAATTTACATTAAATTATAATCAATTACGAAATTATTATTGCAGTAATCATAATCCAATTGCAGATATAATTACGTTAATAATAATAAATTACGATTTAAAACATTACGTAAATTACATTAAACATAATTAGTTAATCATAATTACGTGAATCATAATTATGTTTATCATAATTATGTTAATAATAATAATGTTCATCATAATTACCTTAAGCAAACTATGTTGATTCATAAGGAATTGTGAAGTAGTAATTACCCCCCCCCCCATATCATAATTAACGTTAATCATAATAATGTTTAATCATAATTATGCTAAACTTAATTACATTTCTAATAATTAGTTAATCATAATAGTTAGTTATAATACGTTAATCATAAGCAGTTAAATAATCATATTTACATTATCATAATAAATCATGTTAGTCTTAATCAAGTATGTTAATCGCCCCATAATTTACGTCAATTTTGTTAACCATAATACGTTTATTGTATCAATTAACTGTTTATATTAATTAATCATAATCACTTACACAAACCAAAATTACATTAATCACAATCAATAACATTGATCATAATTTCATTTGTCAAAATCAATGACATTAATTATAATTACGATAATCATATTATGTTAAAATGATTACATTAATTCATGAATAATGATAAAATACGATAACCATAATCAATTATGTTAAACAAATTAAATTAATCCTAATCAATAATGATAATCATAATTGCATTAATCATAATTTGGGGGCATTTTGACATTTATTTATTTAAATGTCATAAAAATTACAATACATAAATACATTGGGAATATTACACTTACCAGTTGAAGGCATGGAAGGTGTCACTCGAAAGGCATAACGGCCAGAAGTGAGGGACCCCTTTAACTAAGGAAATTACAACACAAACAAGATACACACATAATATATGATACCATAATTATCTATAGAACATTGCGAAAAAAAATGAAAGCATTAATCATTTACTCCGTTATGATATGGTCTTTTAACTTAGATTGAATGACCTAGTTGTTGTTGTGTTTTCAAATCCGTGTTAACTTATTCCATACCTTAGGACCCGGTGATCATAACTGATTTTGATGCAAATTCGGTTTTGTTTTTGACGAGTTGTAATTATCAGCATTTCTCATAGGATAAGATTGAATTTAAACCTTATTTAATATAAATTAATACATTAAATAATTACGTTAATCATAATTATGTTAAACATAATTCCGATAACCATATTAGATTAAGATAACCATAATTACATTTAATCATAATATGATTGACCACCAAGACAGCACGTTGGTCATCATTACATTAATGCATAATTGTGTAAATTCATAATTATTGTTCATTCATAATTACATTTAATTGTAATTACTTTCATCATAATCATGTTAATTAAATCAATTATGTAAACATAATCACATTCATTTAATTATAATCAATGATTTTAAAAATAATTCACATTAATTATAATCACGGTAAGCTAATCAATTATGATAATCAGAATTAGTTAAACATAATTACGTTAAACATTACGTTAATCATAATCAATTATGTTAAACAGTAATGTTAATCATAATTATGTTGACAAAAATACGTTAACATGATTGCAATAACCCGTAATTACGTAATCATATTTATGTCAACCATAAATACAATTACGTTGATCACATACGTTAATGATAATCACTCATGTTAAATTCATAAATATGACTAATCATAATGAGTTAATCACAAGCAATTTGCATAATCATAATTCTGGCTAATAAATTATATTAACATATTAGTTAATCATAATACATTCCTCATCATGGCTCCGTCAGTCGAAAGCGACTATGGATAAAGCACCCACATTAAGTCACAGGTAAGGTGAACAGCGAAGTCTGTGGATGAAGAGGCAATCTAGAGTGAAGTCCTGCCCACAGTTGCTACATATATGGGATGTCACAACTTGACTATCCAAGGAATCTGTGCAGCTTTTTTTAGCCGCCTGCTTATCAAACTGATGATGATCTGTTGTTCTCCAAGCTTCAAGGTTGTTGCCGTCACTGTTCTCCGCCAAAGGTGACGATTGTCAGCAATTTTCTCCCAGCGCACCAATGTCGATGTTCAGGTTACAAACATATCACGATTACAAATATCTTGTAGCCATGGTAGCGGAGCATGGGTCGACCAACTCCTCTTGCCAGATGTAAATAAGCTCAGCATACATGACATCCCCCGGCAGACGGCCATCCTCCATTCGACGACATGGACCAGCCCTCGGAGTTCAGGCGTTGTCTAGTCTAGAAATGATTAGATGGTGGGGAGTCCAATTGAGTCAGGAGCTTCTGCATTTGGCACCAAGTCCTTCCAAGTGACACCCAGAATGCGTCTAATACAGCGAAGATGGAAACTGTTGAGTTTCTTCTCATGTCTAGAGTATGTAGTCCTGTCTCACTACCATACAGTAATGTGCTTATGATGCAGGCGTTTTTAACTGCTGCCTAATTTGTCTTAATGGACAGCTTCTGGATTTTCCCACACACGCGCCGTAAGCCGGGCAAGAGTAGCTACAGCTTTACCAATGCGTTTGCCGATTTCTGCAACGAGAGGACACTGATGGTGGACCGTGGTAGGTGAAAGTCCTGAACAACATCAAGGTGTGTAATTGTTGATTGTGATGACAGGTGGCATCTGAGCATCTTGGGCAAGGACTTAGTCTTCTTCAAGATGATGACAAGTCAGAAGTCCTTACAGGCGTGTGAGAAGCGATCTATGAGCAGCTTAAGTTCCTGTTGGAATGTGAAGGTACATTAATACATGACATTAATTATAATATTAATCATAATTGCGTTAATCATATGTTCAGGCCCAAAGAATTACAATGATTATTCACTTTGAGCAAGATTAAGTAATAAAGTAGCACAGTAAAAATTATAAATAGTCTAAGTATATTATATTAAAATTAAACCTGGTTGTTGTGAATATCTAGTGTGTGACAAAAAAAAGAATAAAACAGAAAAGCGGAGAAAACATCTAGAACCTAGTGATTTCAGTTAGAAAGGTTTAGAAGGCTCTGGAATTAACTCAAGTCCAGGAGATCTAACTAGCCTATGTTGCATTTCTGACTATAGATGGCGCACTACTGCATGTACAGGCAGCGAGAAGTTGCTGTACCCATATAGAACAGTGGAGATCTGTGCAGCAGGTTCAGGACTTATGATGTAAGGGGCTAGATTTAGTA